>OZ026629.1:55319630-55443366 GCA_964020975.1 Hermodice carunculata | reverse complement strand
TTTTACCTCTACCAAGAGATCACCTGCTTTGTGTGGCCACTTATGTCAATATTCTAGGGTGACTTGTGCTACATATATATATATATATATATATATATATATATATATATATATATATATATATATATATATATATATATATATATATATAATAATTATTATTATTATTTTTTTTTTTTTGGATTAAAAAAATGACTTGTGCAAGAGGCTCAAAAGTTTGCCTGTTGTCCATGTTTTTACTCTCACTGATCAATATAGTACAGATCAAGTGTTTTGTCTCCAGTAATTGTAGAATTTGACCAAGATATGTTGATAAAGTGAAATGATTCCCTTATATAGTCAGAGATAGTATCCTGCAGTTTTTGTGTTGGACCTTGTTAACAGACTATGGCCCATGCATTCTCCACTGTGGTGTAACAGGCATGGAGTGTAAACTGTTTTGGAGGCAATGTGAAAGGTATCAATGGTAAAAAAATATATGTCTGAGAAACAGATATATACATGGACTTTCGGTCTTGTAGTTTCATTGTATAAACATAGACTTTATAGTGGTGCAATTGAAAATTAAAAAAAAAAAAATCAAATTTGTAGGTTTGAAAAGAAATACAATTATAGTACAAAGTACACAGTGTTTTGCCGGGTTACAGCCACACAACATGGTGAACTGAGCATATTGCTGGCCCACAGAAGTCGCTGGCCCCCACATGTGACCGTGTATTTGCTTGTTCCAGGATGTGTGTACCTGCAAGTTATAGCAACCTTGCCTTGTCTTGTGACGGGGACTGTGCACAGAATAAAACCAGACCATGTGAACAGTGGTTTTGAGGTGCCACTATTAGTTTGGTGGTAATTTTACTGGTGTGAAGTGTTTTATGGTCATACGTGACTTTATGCATGAAATGTGTGAGATTGTCACATCAGAGATACCTGTGATACTTGTGTAAATGAACACGTACATTTCATATAGAAAAAAAAAAGTCAAAGATGTCTTCACAGTAGTATTTGCTTATTTGTGAGGTTAAATTCCTTAAAGTTGACTTGATGTCAGTCTTTCAATCAAGATGACCGTGGAATGCCGGGCAAAGTTGACAACTTGTGACAATCAGAGTGAGTTGTCTCTCCGGCTCACAGGCGCAGCTGCACTTTGATCCCAGGCATCTGTGGCCTTTCATAAGAAACCTGGTGAAAGCCTAAGTGTGTATCACAGGAGAAGGTTGCAGTGGCAGTACTGGAGGAACACATGTCAGCTAGACAGCTAGATATCTGCTTTACATGGATTTCTTCTACTGTACACACACAAACACACACACAAAAAACAAGACAAAGAACAACAAGTGCTGATAGAGCGTTTACTTGTTGCTCAGCCAATGAGAAGTCTCCTCACATGTGAAGAAGGATTCGTCTCTCTCTCTCTTTACCCCTCGGGTTGTCATAATAGCTGAAATATCACCTGTTTGTGATTGTCTGAGCTGACATATAAATGTATGGCATGGAAGATTTCAAGATACAATGAAACAACTGAAACTGTTGTTTTCAGTGAAAAAAGCACACCCGTTAGGTTTTCATATGGTTTTAAATATCACCTGTGTATATGATTGTCTGAGCTGAAGTACAGATAGATGGTATAGAAACTTAAAAGATTCCCTAAAACAACTGAAACTTGTGTTTTCAATGACATGAAAAAAAAATGAATAAATAAAAATTAAAAAAAGAAAAAAAAAACAAGCACAGGCATAAAACTCTATTTGTCTTCAACCAAAACTGATATTAACCTTGTAGATGTGACTCAATAGACTCCCGTACTGTGTTTTCCCAAGGCAGTCATCTGTCAAGAGACGTTTATGTATTGTACATTGTCAGAAGAACATGCATTGAACTGTTTTGATCCTACATGTTACTGCAGATTACCAATTTGTCATAGGAGTCCATACTGCCTGGCTTGACTCTTTTCAGCTCAGAATTCAACTGAGTAGATCATGTTTTTGTTTGTTTGTTTTTTAGGGGGGGGGGGATTAATGCTGCCCAGGCTGACCTCTTTCCATCCAAAATCAGACTTGAAAACTCTGGTCAAAAAGTGGTAGAATGTGATTGTTGTATCCACATAAGAGATATGTGTGTTTTGGGAGATATCACATTCAGTCTTGTGTTTTGAAAGTTCCATGACAGAAGCTGTTGTCAGTATATATTTGATATGCCGGAAAGCTTGGTGAACCAGGCAAGGCCGACAGTAGTGTTCTGAAAGGGAAGCAGCTGTTTGAAGAAAACAGTTTGTGAACACACAAGCTTTGAGTCTACCGATGGGCAGTTAACAGAATAAAAGCCACCAATGCTTTAAGGGGAACCTCAAGGCTGTCTTGGCCAGCAGCATCAGTCATTGGAAAAAGTCAAGCCCTTTTTATCATGGCTGTCTAATATTTACATACTATTAGTTGCACACTCAAAGAATGTATTTTCATACAAAGGAAATATAAACAACTGTGAACCTGACAGTGTGCTGCTGCAGGCTATGATACTTTGACACCCATAGCCAGTTGTTAAAATTGAAAAGTGCATTTAGCCAAAAAAACATCCAACAGGCTTTTATGTGGCACGTATATCCTGAATTTATGATAAATCGGCGACTGTTTTTATGTTTGTTCAAGTCAGAAGCATAGTGAAAATTTAAAACAGTTTGAAAAAAGAAAAAAAAAGGCCCTGGGAACTTGCACAAGTTATGAGTGTAGCCGCACCAGTTTCTCACACATGAAAAATAATGTTGACTGTTAGGCTGTAATTATAGAGGAATAACTCAGCAAGGACCAGCTTTCTTACCATATTGATTGCTGGTTTGCATGCAACAGAAAAGTACTATGTAGATAACAGGGTCATGTGTGGGTAATTAATTGGTACCTGCATGTCTCTCCATTACCACCCATTGTTTACTGCATAATTATGAACCCAATTCTGTGACCGATCTATTAATGTCCCTGTGCACAAGTGTATCCGTGGTAGTTTACGGTGTAGCTACGGCACTGATGACGTGATATGTGTTGTGTAAATAAGGGCATCATGACATGTGTCAGCCTATTGTTTACGTCAAAACCACAGTCCTTGATGGTGTTTCATTTTTAAATAATTGTCTGGATGTGCTCTTCCTTATACAGATATGGTTTTACGTAATGGGAAATCATTGTTATCAAAACATGGAGTCAAATCCATGAAAGTGATAAAAAAAAAAAAATTTCTGTTCCTGTCAAAACCATAGGCACACATACCTGCATACATACATGTATACAGACATACATACATACATACATATGTATGTACGTACACACATGCATACAAACAGACATGCACATGTACAAACACACTATTCGTGAAGGGTGTTTATGTCTCAACCTTTAGTACCCAAAATGCTTTGAAATATAAGTTTAAAACTTTCATACAAGAATGACATTTATGGATATACATGCACAATTAAGCATTTTGTTACACAGATGAAACTGATTTTCATTACTTGCTGGGAAAAAGTGTGCATGCATGGTATGGTATTGTTATGTACATGTTTACATTTGACTGTGGTCTAAATCATCCAGACATTTGCCTGAAGCAACTTAGATGTCAGACTGTCAGCATATGATAGGGACTTGGCTTTTATTGTTGGCAGATAGCATTGTTTATTGTTATTTCATATTGTATACCACTTCTTTGAATCCCTCACAAAATGCATCATTTTATATTGCCTACATTTGTGCAGTAAATGGAGTGTTCATGGACTTTCAGATAATGAATGGTGGGGCATTAATATTGCCTACTCGGAGTTTATTTTGTGGCAGTTTGGTTTGGTAACTTCTTTATATTAAACAAAATGAACAGCAGAAAACAGGGGAGCACACATGACTTTTAATCAAGAAACAATATGATGCTGATAATGGAGTCCCTCCAACAAAGAGGGTTTTTGTCAACTGTCTTTTGTAGATGTATCCGTGGCTTTTCCTCTTTGTATTATCCCTGTTGGTAGTCAGGGTTGTGAGACAAACATGTACCACTCGTAATTGCATTTTGTCTTTGTGTTCCCTCCATGTTGCTTTTAAAAGATGTTGATGACTGGTATGCAGTGCCATCTGTACAATTTAAGGTGCAAAATTAAATAATATTAAATATTGTCTTGGAACATTCAGTTGCCATAGAAGTTCAGATAAAGTATCATTCTGTGTTGTCTTAAAAGTAGGGATGCACTTCAATCAGAATGTTCGCTACATGTTAGAATATGCTAAATTATATTGTGTCCAGTGAGAACAAAACTTTTTACCAGGAAGAAAAAGTCAAATTTTATCATGATGTTACCCCGTAAGCAAGGACCAACCAATAAGAACACAGTATTGCCAGGTCGTAATACCAGTACATTGACCTCCCAGGATTATTACGATCTCCCAGACCAAAAGTGTGATTTTTTTTCTGCCTTTAAGGCAGTTCATCATGATAGAAAAATGATCAAAACCTGTAACTCGGGGTTTGTGCCTGTACCCTGACTCCGCCGCCAGCACAACACCCCTGCTGGAGGCGAGGGTGTTGTGCTGGCAGCCAGGTCAGGGTACAGGCACAAACCCCTCGTTGGCAGTATTAATCCCTGAAGCAACAAGTGTAGAATCCAGCTTCGAAGAGCATCCCTCATGGATATGAGTTGAATTGATGGACTTAGAGTTAGCTTGTAATGTTGTTTTTAAAGTGAGAATTGTCCATCTGTCTAGACAAGTTACTATTATTTTACTCGGGAATTGTATGAATAGTTTATGAATATTTATGTACAAAGAAACCTGTCTGGAAAGTCCACGCTGAAAAGTGACCAACTTGTGGTCTCTCAAGGGAAGAGGTGGTCTCTTATTGGAGGTATCAAAATAAGACAAATACTAAGCAAGGCATCCTCTAAAGGTGGTCTTTCAAGGCAGGTGGTCTGCCATTGGAGTGGTCTGTCAAGACAGGGACTACTGTAATTCAATGGTAAAAACATACGAGGTCAGTGATTACAAACGAGGAAGATGTTTCTCCTTTGACATTTCAGAGTTTATCAGATTTGGTATTTTTGACAAAATTCCTATATATTAAACTTCTTTCGATTTTTGTGTTTATTTCACAATTTTGCTCCATCAGTAAAATAAGCAAATAGATGTGAATAGGAGGACGTAAAGTCAGTTCACTAAGGGTAGTTTGACATTGATGCTACTTTAGTGAACAGGTGGACATGTTTTCTTCTTTCTGAGACAGCAGTGAAAATTTAGTTTATGTTGGGACAAAACCAGATGGTCTTTCATGACAGATATTGAAAAGGACAGGTTTGACTGTGAGAGGATTTCATTGTGTGTACTGCAGTGATAGACCCAGGTGGTAGAAAGTGACCAAAAGCTACTTGAGGCTATATGTTGTTTATGTCCATGTGAGACAGCCCAAACATCACCAGTTATTTATGGGAACTTATCAGCTGGGCACAGGTGAAGAGGATAGGACAGAGTGAGAGCCAGTAAGAGAACATGTGTTCTAAGAGGACATGTGTTCTAAGAGGACATGTGTTCTAAGAGGATATTTGTTCTATGAGAACATGTGTTCTATGAGAACATGTGTTCTATGAGAACATGTGTTCTATAAAGCTGACTGCAGCAATCCTGGGAGATTATAGAGGCAGTGTGTCCTGGGTCTTGGATGGCTACAGGAAAACAAAATCTACAGCACAACAAACTAGAGAGAGTGTGCTTGCTTGACACTACCAGAAGTATGAACACAGAGCATATATATCAGTATTACTTGTATCTGACAGAGCATGAATATCAGTGTTACTTTTATGGGACAGAGCATGAATGTCTGTTACTTTTTTCTGACACAGCATGAATATCAGTTACTTTTATCTGACAGACCATCGATATCAGTGTTACTTTTATCTGACAGAGCATGAATATCAATGTTACTTTTATGTGACAACATGAATATTAGTGTTACTTTTATCTGGCAGAGCATGTATATCAGTGTTACTTTTCTCTGACAGAGCAGAAATATCAGTGTTGCTTTGGTCTGACAGAGCATAAATTACTTTAATATGACAGCATAAATATCATTGTTACTTTTATCTGACAGAGCATTAATATCAGTGTTTTTACTTCTATCTGACAGAGCATGAATATCAGTGTTATATAGTGTTCCTTTTATCTGACAGAGCATGAATATGAGTGTTACTTTATCTGACAGAGCATGAATATCAGTGTTGCTTTTATCTGACAAAGCATGTATATCAGTGTAACTTCTATTTGCCAGCAGGGAAACACTGATGTACCCCACTACCATTTTTTTCATGACTGGTGACATGACAAATTAATATCTTCTGATATGGTCCTTTTGTATGGTCAAAAAGAGGTAGAAAAGTTTGTTTACCTAGTTGTGAAATATATTTGATACCCATGGTAATTTCATTACAAGTTTATCTTGGCTCAATGAGAGTTTCACACATATTTGATACAAACAGCAGTTTTTATGTACAACAGCTTCAACTGTAATGTTGGTGTTTTTTACATTGACATATCAGTTAGACTCCAGCTGCTGCAAGGGCAACTGAAGCATTAATTGCCTGGCAGTGTAAAAACCTTGGACCAAGGGCAGCTGAGGCCTGACTTTCCAGTAATACAGAAGCCACTGAGCAAGGCTGTAACCTCCATAGTACAAAAATTAAATGTGCATCAAAATTTAATCAAATAAAATCTGTGTAATTTGTGATTAAGTGATATAGACGATTCTGGATATGAACAATATAGACAAGGTATGAAATTTGCTTTAAAGAATTATTGTACCCTTAACTCATTCCATACTATGGTCACAGGCCTTGGTCAGTGGTTCTGGCACTGTCTGGCAGTGCCAGAACCACTGACTTAAGACTATAGGCATGTTGGTACTTGCACCAAAGCTCTTTTCATGAAGAATTTAAATATGCAATTGTCGTCTTAAATCTCGGTAAATATACGGAAAAATCAGGGACTGGTATGGAAGGAGTTAATAAATAATTGTGCTCTTACCAAATAGGATGCAAATGGAACGATGAAAGAGTTTGGGCAGGGGTTCAGTAAAATATCAAGATAACTATCCCCGCAGACCAGAGCAAAACCATAGAAAGAAAGAAAAAACAAAAACAAAAACAAAAAAAAACATGAAATGGTACATCCTGTTCTTCCTGGATTCAACAGGAAAACAACAGAGTCAGCATGTTTGCACTGTGTTCATGCATATATCGTGGAGGTAGTTGTATTTGTGACCAGGAATGATATCTGTCTTTTAATATAGGTTTTAGCTGGAAAATAAAGAGCAGCGTAAGAGGTTCAAGGGATCATTAAAGATATGTTATCATCTTGTTCCTCATACAGATTGGCATTTTGACACAGTATAGGTATGTTTATATTCTAAGATACTTGGGGAACATGGACATTTTGGGACAATGCAGTGGTATAACTGATACAGTGTTACATAGTTGAAGGAACTCAATTCCATAAAATGGAACAGTTTACTTTTTGTGTGTCACACATGGACAAAAAAAAAATATCCTTCATCAGCAGTTTTCCATTTGGCTGACAATATGACCCGAGTTAAAGTTCATATGTGAAATCAAAACATGGACAACAGAGAGGAAACTATTTGCCACGTAATGTGAATTTGACAATTTCCTTATGCGTGCTTCTAAGTGCTTTCCCTGCCATTGGAAGTTCTGATATAACCATTTTGTTAGCTGGTAAAAAAGGCAAAAGAACAGAGAGGGGGAAGTTCAATTATTAAATAATTTTTCCTCGCATTTGCCTGCACCTTCGCAGCACTGCAGAGCTATTTGATGGAATCAAACTGTGTGCCTTGACAGCACATGGTCATAGAACAGAACCTGAAACTGTAAAAATCATCATATCAATTTGGGATACACATGTGTCTCATAACTGGATCAAATGACACTCCAGGCAGGTCCAAAATTAGGCACAACTACAGGGCTGTAAATGGCTGTATTATCACAGCATTCTTGTACAACAAGTACAAGTGTTTTTCTCATTTAAATTCAATCCTCAATTTTAAAAGTATTGTGACTGGTGTTGTTTTCTCTCTGTCAAAACAAGCAATTTTCATATAATAGGATGCATTATATATAGCGAGCTGCACACTACAACAATTTTAGACTTTTATTTGTTTAAAACAGTGTGAAATTTTCAAAAACTTTACCATTCTCCCCAGGCCAAAATTTATACCTGGTAAAATAAAGCAATTTACAGTACACTTTTTCTCATCATTATTTTTATTTTTTTTAAAATTAAATTTCAACATCAGACCATTTGTGAAAATTTTAGCCGACACATAAACATAAATTTATCTGCAAATCAGGTATGTGCTGGTGGGAAATAGCACCTCCATGCAATATTCATCAGTGGCCACTTGACTTGCTTGCATTGGGTTGACCACTGAGGTAACATCAAGTGACATGTGGCATCATTTGCTGTAATGCAATTTATAAATCAGACAATGCGTAATTTATAAATCAGACAATAGGAGTGTAGTGACTGTTGCCACTGCCTTCAGCCTGAAATGGACATCAGTTCTGAAGAGTGGATAGTGCAAGGCAGGTGACTTGTTAAACAAAGCCGTGCTCAGACCAGGCAGGATGTCTAGACAGTCGGGCTAGACGTGTCATTGTGACTGGCTCACTCCTGTCCCTGGCAATTATTAGACAGCAGTCCACTTGGGCGGGGTGGGGGGGTTACGTTAACCGTTTCCCCAGTTATAACAATGTTCAGTCAACAGCTTGCCTCAGTGCGTGTAGGACACAGTGCAACCAGGCTGTGCCAAAAAACACTAGCTGTTGACAGTGGGCATGTTATCTTAGTGCACTTTGATTAAAAAAATAATTCATGATGATGAAACATTCAAGAAGACACTTTGTAGCAGATCAGATATGTTCAGGTGCTTTCAGGTTATTTGAACAGGAAAGGCTTGATTTTTGTTCTGTGCTGTAAGAGTGAAGGATTTCCTTTTTTTTTTTAACCAACATCAGGTTAGCTTTTATCACTGTTTCTGTTTACTGTGAATGTTTTTCTTTCCAGTGGTCATCATTTTCACTTTTTTTTTCTTTAATTTGTGATATTTGAATCAAACTGAACATTTTGGTATAATTTAAACCAAAAGTACAATTGTAATGATGTTACTAAAATGTATTGAAGAGTTTTGAAATATCAACAAAACTTTGTCCAAAAAAAAAAAAATTGCAGTACAGGTGTGTGAAACTAACTGGATTGCGGTTTAAATGTGTAAAGTTTCATACAAATCAATGCCCAGAAGTGCACTGTGATTCACCCACGATTGTGTACCGAGTCAACACCAGTCAAAGGGAAAGTGAAAGCATTGGTCTAATGTACAGGTTTCCAAAGCATAATTGTCGATGCCTGACACCAGGACACTTGACGTCTGGATCTTGGTCTCACAGGGATGTGAATATTAAGGCTAATACACGGCGGTCCAGTAGGCTGAAAATTTGTGTTCCCATTTGATTACATGTTGATGAAATATTGAATAAAACTTGTTTATTCACTGAAATGTATGGAAGTGTTTATAGGAGATACCTAAGTGTATGCTTGGAAGTGGAATGTTTCTGCATACAGCAGATTTCAAGCAAACAGAAGGGTCCTCTCTGATACAGGCTGTATTGATAAAGACTGCCACTGGGCCTTTGTGGTCTGTCCGCCTATCCATTTAAAGTCTGTCTGTGGGTCCCAGCATGTTGCTGATTCTGCAAGCATTGATAAGGGAGAACCCCTGGAGTTGCAATGAGGTGTGAGAGCATCTTTGTACAATGTTCACTTGCTCAGTCTGCTATTTAGCATGGCCTTGCAACACATAAAACATTACCAGGTGAAAGTCCATTTCAGGTGAACTTCATCAGCAGCCATTGTGATGCCAGGATGGAGTTGTTATCATCTCTGATTGGACTGTGTTTTCATTGTAAGCTGTAAAGTACTGGTGCACTTGAGATTTGAGTGGGATTTCCAATCCAGGTCATGAGATTTTTTTTCCTTTGTCATTTTACAGATGGCAAAAATGTAAAGCAGCTGGTGTGACAGTGTTTGTATACATTTGTCAACATGCACAGAAACCTGGTGGCAGCCTACAGAAATTCAAAGTTACTACGCATCATCTGGATTCCTGTGCAATCATTGGTTGATATCAACTGTTATTTTGAATTGGACAGTTGGTTTTAAAAGATGATATACCAGGCCTGTTTTATGTACATATTTGCATGTATGTGTATGCATAGCCAAATGTGAGCAGTTCAGGTGTCATGATAAAGCAGGACTTGCCTCACTCTTTTGGCTGTAAAATTACTTGCAATGTTCTGTTTTCCACCTTCTAGACAGTGCTTGTCATGCAGGGATTAATATACTATAATTTTAGGGGCCTTTTTAATTTTCCTGATTTGAAGAAATGACCCCAAATTTGTTTCCAATCCTCTGAAATTATCTAAAATCATCAGCAGGATTCCAAAAAACGTACAAAATTTCTTCCCAATTTTATCCAAAAAGGCCCCGTTCCCCAAATCCTAGATTAACCCCTGCCATGGTACTCATTCCAAAGACCACCTGCCACCAAAGACCACATACCTTCTAAAGACCACCCTTTTATGACTCTCAAGTCTATTTCTCTGATATATTTGCCTGTATTTTAAGACCACCTGTAATAAGAGACCACTTTTTCCAGACAGCAGGGTGGTCTTTATTGGCAGGTGGTCTTTAATGACAGGTACTACAGTGGTGGCTTCATGTACTTATTGTCACCAAACACTGGAATTTTCTGTGTAGTGTTACTAGGGGTTCAACAGCAGCAAATGAAATACACAGTGAGATCCATCTAAGATTTGGTGAAATCACATTTATGGAATGGATCCAAGGGTGATGACAGTTCTCTCTTTCAAAAATAACATTCCCATTTCTGTCTTACATGAGCTCTTAAAGTATTACCAACCATCACATTCCAAATTTGTTTCCAATCCTCTGAAATTATCTAAAATCATCAGCAGGATTCCAAAAAACGTACAAAATTTCTTCCCAATTTTATCCAAAAAGGCCCCGTTCCCCAAATCCTAGATTAACCCCTGCCATGGTACTCATTCCAAAGACCACCTGCCACCAAAGACCACATACCTTCTAAAGACCACCCTTTTATGACTCTCAAGTCTATTTCTCTGATATATTTGCCTGTATTTTAAGACCACCTGTAATAAGAGACCACTTTTTCCAGACAGCAGGGTGGTCTTTATTGGCAGGTGGTCTTTAATGACAGGTACTACAGTGGTGGCTTCATGTACTTATTGTCACCAAACACTGGAATTTTCTGTGTAGTGCTACTAGGGGTTCAACAGCAGCAAATGAAATACACAGTGAGATCCATCTAAGATTTGGTGAAATCACATTTATGGAATGGATCCAAGGGTGATGACAGTTCTCTCTTTCAAAAATAACATTCCCATTTCTGTCTTACATGAGCTCTTAAAGTATTACCAACCATCATAATGTGACTGACAGTATGTTTACATCGAAAATGTCAAATCATACGTTTCTTAATTGGGCAGGGTGTAAATCCAAAACTCATATCTAATTTTAGGACTTCTGTGTTCAGGATGTGATGCCATTATATGGTTCATGTGTATAATCATGTACACTGTGTGTATGTGTCAACTTTTCTTGCTAGGTCTTGCAGGCCTACTTCTGCCGGGTTCTCTACTCATTGCACACATAGAGACAAGCTTGTGTGGTCTGAGACGTGTACATGCCTGAGTATGGGCCAGCAGTCTCTGTCCAAGTTCCCACAGTTGGCAGATAGAGACAGGCAGAAGGGACAAAACAAACCTCTCCAGTGTTCCAGTCAGTCTTCCCAGTCCCCTGATCAAAGAACATGTGGAAATCTTTCTGTACTCAATGTGTGTTGTGGGAATGGAACTTGGCAGGAAATGGCAGTTCATTTCAATGTTTAAAGGTACCAGAGTGGAAGACCTGCAATAATCTAAGATTGCTGACCATTTTGATTTCACCTAGATTTGCTATAGGCCAGGATTTGCAATTGTACTTTGCCTGGCATTTAGCATTAAATCAATAATGGCCTGTGTACAACAAGGGGCTGTGGGCAGCTAAGTTCATCAGGGGTCTTTGTTGTAGTCTGGTCCTTGCTGCTGCTTCTCCAGTATCTTGGGTGAAAAGTTTCAGATGCGCAAGTGCTACAATTTTGCCTCCATAATTGGGCTTAACACAATTATTTGTGAATTTCAATGTGTTGTGATCATTTCTAGAAGTTGTTGACCTTGCCTGACCTCGCACTTTACAGTGTAGTCAAGTACATTAACCTTTCTCTCCCAGGATTAAAACTGGGTCAACAGCTTTCCTTGGCATGAGTTATGTGCTTGGTACCCAACCGATTCCAAGAAAAGCTGTTGGTGTGCAGCATTCCAGCCTGATGGCTCAAATCTACAATTCTAATGTTCAAATTAATATGTTAAACAAAAAAATACGATTGAGCAGGTAGCACTTTATGTCCAGCCCATTTTGGAAAGCCGTACCTTACATGTGCACTAAGACGTTATGTTTGTTTCATGGAAAACACCTCCACCTGAAGTAACAGGTGCCTGAGGGTGTCAGAACCTGCTATCTGCTTCCATACAAGGAAGAGACAATGGCAAATAATTCTCAGAAAAATGCCATAGTAGTTCAGTAGGCCTGCTTGTAAACACTCAGGAAGGGCCACTGGCTGTTTGTTGACTGGAGAGGTACCTAGGCTGGGCTGGCAGGGATCTGTAGATTTACAAGGTTACCGGGGCTTTCCCCAGAAGTTTGTCATGGCTGACTGGGTCTGAAGCGGTGCCTTCACACGCAGCCCCTAAAGGGCATTTGAATACAAGGGTTTTCAAAAGTTTCACTGCAGAGGCAACACGTTGGAAAGAGTTGATAGGTGAAAAGTGCCAGGGGCCATATTTGGTACACTTGTGTAGGACTGGACGCCTTGTGTTTCCATTGAGTGCCTACTCATTAATTATGTTAATGTACAGGTCTTGTGAACATTACGGGTTTCCCCCAGCAAGTTTTGCGATATTTGGCCGAGAACACCTGACTGAAAACACGGTGCCAATTCTATTGAAACGTCACATGGGACCATGCAGCTCCTCACCAATGTCACGTCTCTAATGCACTCATGACATGAAATACATTAAATTTTGTCAAGAAAAATATGACTACTGACTCTTGTGAGGACTTAATTATTCCCTGCTGTGTGAACAATAAGTCACATATATGATATACTGGGGGTGCTCTCCTGGAATACCACTTGGACTTCATTCAGTTGTCATGAGGGACCACCTCTTCAGAATACTCTACCGTGTCATTTCCAGGGGAATATATACCTCATTTAAAAGACTCCCAGTTTCGAGAGGGAACAGTTTTGCGATTCCTACTGATGATCCTTTTAAGACAGGTCCTACTCTACCAATAAATTGTTGTTGTCATCATTAAAGGCTTAAGTATATGCACTTGGCTTAACGGCCTACTTCTCTTGTTTGCAGCTCTCTAGGATCTTTTGACATGTGATTTGTAAACAGTTTGGACATCCATGCTTGTCTGTTTTGGAATTTTTATTAGCCTTGGCCACAAAGTTATATATAGGTCTCCTATGTATATATGTATAGCTAACCTCTTACATTATCTGTGAAGTGGTTGCGAATATAATAAGTGATACAAGTAGACCTACGCTGGAACGTGAAGTAAGTCTGCCCAGTATGGCTGGGATCCAAAGCCAGTTACACATAACCACAGTGTTCTTTCATATTCTTTTGTTATAAAGTTGAACGTGTAGCACAAATACATGTAGCTGTATACGTAACATATGTTTTAATATTTAATCTTGTGTTGAAGCAGTCTGTCAGTAGAGGTTTTTCTTTTTTCTTTTTTGTCTTTCCTTTTCTTCCCCCCCCCCCCCCAGCTGGAGTTACATACATCCCTTATATATGTATAACCATCTCCTCTGAGAAGTGACAAAAAAACAAATTGCTGTTGACCAGTAACAGTGGGACAAGTCGCTCAGTGTGGCTTACTTTCTTTTTTTCTTTTCTTTTCTTTTCTTTTTTTTTTTTTTGTTAACAAAAAAACACTTGACACTTTGGTATTTAAGTGAGAATGTCTGAAGCTCAAAGGTATATTGATCATGTATTGATCACAAAGACATCTGTGGGTCGTGGAACGATCACAAAATTCCCCTGTGACAATGTGCGGCAGTAAGCGTATCAAATGTCTGGGTTTCCCCAGTTCTCACCTTGAAGGGATCAGGTGTCAAGGTCTTCATCAAATAAGGAAGATCCGCCACCTGACAAATGAAAAATTTCTCTGACTTTTCAACTGCCTTATATGGCATGTTTATCTGGGATCTCTGTATTTTATATTCCCCTTGTATGGATGTAGGTATATGTTGAGGTATTTGGGAGACACCCAGCCTTATCAGCTTACCTAGAGGCTGTCCTTTTGACTTGCTTTCTTGCCTGTTATAATCACAATTACTTTATACATGTATTGTGCCAGGGAATGTATTCTGCATACAATGAAATGAGGATGGTGTGCAGACAGGGGTCAAGAGGTCATTCACTCCACAGGTAGATTTCACAATCAAGTGCAAGTCAGTTGAAATCAAATTCATACACAGCTTTCATTTTCACTTATTTTGTTGTCCCATGCTAACTGTAATTATTAGCCAGCCAAAAACCTAGCTGATATTTTTCTTTACATCACAATTACACTAGTACCTGCCATTTTTAAGACCACTTCTGCTGCCAGCACAAAGTGGATTCATATTAAAGGTGGTCTTAAAATGAAGGGATAATCAACTAAAAAGATACTGAGGATCTTCAAAGAGCATGGTCCTCCAGTTCTCTGGATGTCTCAAACTTTATTATGAATGAGACATTCAGATGCTGGTTCTGATAGGGTAAAATTCAAATAAAAGATTTTGCCAGCTAAAATTACCGTCCATGCTAAAATAACTGCGAAGCAGGCAAGTGTTTTATATCGGCTGATAGCAAAAAGCATATTGACCCTGAGACCAGGAAGGTCAGTTGCATTGCATTGCAGAAGTGGGCTGTGTCTGTTCTGCTCCATGTAATGATCTTAAATGAGATTTCAGGATGAGAGAACTTCCTGCTGGTTATAGGTTTGGCTTGGTACTGCACGATGTCACAATGTACAACTGGTATCTTCCCTTGTCAAGGTCACTGTTAGATCATATGAGCAGCGCATGACCAGAAATGACCTTTAATTAGCATCGTAGCATCCAGATTAAGATGCTGTATATAGTGAATTTCAATACTGGTTATATTTAATTTCGCAATTACAGTATTAATACAGAATACAATTTTTAATTATATACATATATATATATATATATATGTATGTATATATATATATATATATATATATATATATATATATATATATATATATATATATATATATATATATATATATAGTCTCTTGACCTCTTTACAGAGGGTAGTATTAATTGAAGATTCATATATATATATATATATATATAATATGAATCTTCAATTAATACCACCCTCTGTAAAGAGGGTGGTATTAATCAATATCTCTTGACCTCTTTACAGAGGGTACTATTAATTGAAGATTCATATATATATATATATATATATATATATATATATATATATATATATATATATATAATATGAATCTTCAATTAATACCACCCTCTGTAAAGAGGTCAAGAGACGATTTCTGTGCTGAGACCACCAGGTGGTCTTAATGGGGGGTTCAAACTGTATCGATATATTTTCATATGCACACACCCATGTCTGATACCAACAGTTCTGAGATGATCAGCTCTCTGCTCAAATGTATGGTCATGCAGCAAAGGCTAGGTAATTTCTAACTTTAAAGTTTACTCATGCGGTTAAATTCCACTGTTTGCTTGGAAAATACCCGACTGAAACTAGAATACCCTATATTCAAGGTGGTTGGCAGAAGGCCAAGTCCATGAGGTGCATGCTAGTTTTTTTTTTTTTTTATCAAGTATCAAAAACTTAAATGCAAGTGACAGCATATCATAGCATGTTGCCTGATCTTCATGATAGATAAAAAAGAGTAAAAAAGAATATCCAGAGACGGAGCTGTTACATTGTACCTCAATGTGAGTCAATGTTTAGATGTACAGTGAAACCTGTTTTGAAAGACCACCCCTAGAGCAGGCCAAATAGTGGTCACTTAAGGCAGGTGGTCTCTGAATGGAGGTGCAGTAACATGGGAGAGATAGCAAAAGGGGCTTTGGAAATATGGTCTTAAAAGGCAGGGGGTCTTTCATTACAGTGGTGTCTCAAAACAGGTTTCACTGTATAAATGTAGATACATATGGGGATGAAATTGGGTGTTTGTCACTTGCAGTAAGGTGCAAGAGTGCTATTTATTCCATTGTTTCAGAGAATAATTTTGACAAAGGCATCATGTAGTTTAAGAAGTAGGCACATACTGCTATTGATAAATAATACTGTACTCAATTGATGTTGTAATTAAACTTTGACTTACAACTTTGTTTTGTATTTATGTTAATGCATTCAGGAAAGAGAATTTACGCACGAGATGATAAATACATCAACAATAAACATTGTCCTTGACAACATCATGTGGCCACGTTCCGCCCAGGTGGAATATAATAACATACAGTATCATATAAAATATAACAAGTTATCCTTGAAGCCCCCGCAGGTAACACAATCCTTGTGTTTGCCTGTTTCAATTGTAGTGCTTGCTTAGCAGAAAGACAGCTAATACAATCTGTGGTGTCTGATGGGCATCCAATTTTAGTAACAATGCCACTATGTTTAGCTTCATGGTCACCCACCATGGCCAGAAATAGAAAGTGAGTCAGTTTTACCTGAGCTTTTCAATTTCCATTTTTGGTTATCCAGAGCTTCCCGTGGCTTAAAAGAATGTTAATTGTGGAAGTTTAGGTGCCCTGGTTGGGACATTTTTAGCTTGCACTGGAGGAAAAAAAAAAGAGAGAGAGAAGGCATCGGTTTCAGTTTATTAAGGAAGTAATTAAAAAGGTGTACTTGGCATTCAGTCACAATCTTTTGTGTTCTTAGGGAGAAGTGCAACAAACGTAAAATTCATACATTCTATGATTGTAGCCTGTGTCTATATGCATTTTGAATCCATGTCAAAACAAAAGCAAAAGTCAACTCAACTGCTAATGTCAACTTACACATATAATATGGGTGTAAATAGAAATATTGATATACCGTATTCATCCTAATAGTAGCACATGCCCTAATAGAAGCACGCCCCCCACTTTCAATCCCCAAGTGGTCTAGATTCAAAATCAAGATTTTTCCAGTAATTTAGCAAAGATGATACTTCCAAATGAAAAATTAAATGTCACTGCAGTATATTCATGTTTATCTAACACCTAAATGAACTGTACAGCCTTCAAAACCTTCAATCAAGAAAAGTACTTATTCTATAGTCCCGTGAAAACACTGCAAGATCTGGCAAATCTTTGCATTGGCACTGCCTGCTACTATTAGGAAGAATAAGGTATATATATATATATTGAATCATTCTTTTTTTTTTTTCTTTTTTTTTTTTCAAATGGGGATTTGGTCAAGTGGATGTGTGCATTTCCCATTTCAGATTGGCAACAGGTGCCAATGGTTGCAAGTTTGAGTCTTGCTCATTCCAAACATAGAATATTTTTTCGCCATTTTCTTAATGCTGGTGGAGTTAAGTCCCCAATTCTGGAAATAAATGCCACCTGAGTACAGACACTGCATAACCTTGTTGATATGGCACTCACACATAACCAGTCTACCTCCATTGAACCACTCTTTTTTAAGAATGGGTACATACATACATACATACATACATACATACATACATACATACATACATACATACATACATACATACATACATACATACATACATACATACATACATACATACATACACACAAAGTATCAAACGAGCATTGCAGGGAAATTGTAGTGTCATTTAGTTGTGTCTTGTCTTGAAGTCTACTTATTGTATCATGGTGTGTGTGATTGCTGACCACACAATCAAATTGAAGGGTGTGGCAGGGTTAACTGAGTCCACAGCTGTCCCAGTAAAAAAGGGAGGATAAGGACAAGGAGATTTGTGACATTAGGCCATTTCTGCCATTTTCTAATGGGCAAAAGTTCCATGCGGAAATACTGGTCTTAAGTTTCTTATGATTAAGAATGTGAAGAAACATTACTGTGCTTGATAACATGGCAGCTGTGAATGAGATCACAGTAGTTCTGTTGACACATGAGACCATACTTGAGTTGTACCAATATAAATACGTTTATTTTGACAGCTTTATACCAACATGCAGCGTCAGCATATACCCTTATTACAAGCAAACACATACAATTCAAACTTGTCTTTCACATTTTTTTCTTTTCTTTGTCAGCCTGATGAATTTTTAATCGCCAGTGTAACTCAAATAAAGATTGAAGTTTTGAAATTTACATTCAAAAATTATGTACACGCTGTGGACTGTTGAATTTGTTGCTTGAATTTAAAAGGATTTCAACAAGTAAAACATTGTGCACGTGTTAACCAGCAAATGTCAGTGATGAAAAGATCTCTTTGTACCCAGCATTACGCAATGTAAGAGTAACTGTCAGTTGGGGGTAATTGTCTGTAACTGTGACCGGAAACTTGGTATGAGTCTTTATACAGGGTAACAATAGGTTTAGTACAACTGAATGAAAACCCTGTACTTTGGAATGTTTGCTGTGCAAATGTGGTTATACTGTGGGTGGTGAAGAAATGTCGAAGTATGCACTTTTAAGAGATATCTGCACTGCTGCCTTGTGCTGACTGAGGCAAGTATGCAGGACATATCCACTTCATTCCAGCTGTGTCCCCTTTTTTTTTTTTTTTTTTTTTTTTTAAATTTTTCAATACAAAATTGCTGAAGCAGGTTTTCCATTCACACTGTTAAAGTGTACCAACAATGCTGGTCTTAGTCACACTCTCCCATTCCACCACTGTCATGATTGGCGGGAAACTCGTACACTTTTCCGTTCACTATACATTGCACACGTGTTCCCCTTTGCCATTAAAACAGGTGGATAAACCTGCTCCCACTCGATACCACAGTACTTGTGTGTATGCTTATGTTCCGAACTTCACCTCCGTGCACCTATGTGACACCCCAGGTGGGAAATCCAGCTTTGTTTCGAGCTTACTTGGGGGCCGTTCAAAATTGCCAACATTTTCACAAACATACTCACACAGTACTTTATGAGCCCTTTTCCCTCCTCCCAAATTTAATGCGTGAAAATTTGATTTTGACTCATTTATTGATGAAAATGTCATGGGAAAATAGTAGACAGGTCTTACACCCCTTTGTTATATGTGTACTCTCTATGCTCATGTCAATATTGAATGGTCCCATGCATAACATTTTTGGAGTTTACTTGAGTCCGATAGACATTTGAACTGATCCGTAACAATTGAAGCTGCTGTGTGTTTTGACACCGCAGGTTAGTCCGAGTCTGAGTCTGAGTCTGAGTCTGAAAAGGTTCATTTGGTCTAATAACATACAGATATGTGCATAAATGGGCAACAAGAAACCAGGGAGACTCTGCACCAAGAGTCCTGAGCTGCTGCAATGTTGGCACCCCATAATTTCACAAATGATGGTTTGGGCACTATTTTAAAGATGACACCAGCAGTACTAAAATTCACAATGCTGCATAAGTTATGATTAAAAAAATCAAAGCAATCACAAAATTAGCTATACCAAGTAAATTACAAATTAGCTTTTAATTAGCCATTGCACACATGGCAATTTCGAATGTTGCAGGTGGATTTGTAATTATTCGGGATGCAATCCTTGGCATAAACTGTAAAACCTTTAGGGGAATGGGTTGAAATTTTGTTCAAATTAACTTTTTCCAGCAAGGTATTTTTCATTAAGTCGGGTAATCTGTGACACATACGTAGCCGACTTGATTTTGTATTAGTTTGTTGGATTGCTATATTTGCACTTAAAATAGGGAGTTCATGGATTAATTGGTTACTTAACTACAGTTTAATGTTGTAAGTGGTAAAAGAGCTTTTGATACAGGGTTCAGTTGACAACAATCTTTGAAAATGTAAATTGAAATTCAAATTTTGTTCAACAATTGAGAGGGTGATAATAAGACGGATTTGTCACATGGTCACACGGTGCACAAACCCCTATTCTGTCGTTGCCGCTGGGCGAGCTGCGAGTTATGTCACATGTAGGGACAAGCTGTCTGATAAATGTCCATAGACCAGAGCTCCACATTTTTACTCTACCCACACATTGTGACTTGCTTTAATGTGCCATTCTGCACAATGTGTGTTCAACTAAAATTTAAACTGTGTTGCATGCAAGTGCATTTTGGAAAAAAAAAAAATTTAAAAAAATATATCTATGGGAATATGTTATTGTAAAGCAAACAGGGACAGTTACATTTGTCATGTTTATAGCAGTAGCTGTAACATGAAACCAGTTGGGTCAGAATTGATTAGTAGATGATTATAGATTGTTAATAATTGCTGAAGCCCTCTATGTTGACTGTTGCCTTCACGCATGCCTTGCTGGCAGCAAGGCACATTTTTGAGGCTTCGTACATTAAGTGTAATTTTCAAAATTCATGCTTAATATCCTTCTGCCTTGATAGAATTTGCATAAAGTGCTAACGCTCTGTTCATCACCACAGACAGCAAATCGATTGCGGTGCAGTGGGGTTGGGATAGGGTTAGGGCCCCTGGATGGGATGTGTGGAGAAAGATACAAGGCTGGAGATGGCAATGGTGGTAAACAGTGTCACAGAGATGTTATCACCTTGCCATTGACGGTGTTTTTATGTGATGTACTGGCACAGACTAAGTGCTTGATGAAGTACATCAATATGGTGAATCAGATTGTCAAGTAGGGCCACAGTAGTGTCCCCCTAATCGAGCCACACTCAGCAGAAGTTGTGCCTTAACCCTTTCCCCCTTAAACCAGCCAAAACCGGCTGGTGGTCAAATGTCGTCTGCTTCAGGGTTGTCAACTAATTTCAACAGCAATGAAAAACAATTTGACTGAGAATTATGGATGAGGCCTATCAAGATCTCATGTCCCAGGTCAACAGCTTTCCTTGGCATGGGTTGGAAACTGTTGACTCTGTCTTAATTCAAGAGGGAAAGGGTTAAGAAGTCTGTCACTTGACACTGCTTTAGAGCCTACCATTTAAACATGTGTCATTCTAGATTGTCAGCATCAGTGGGGGGGGGGGGCATCTTTCTTGTGAGACTAGTGTTGGTCACACTTAGGATACTTTCAGAAGTGGGTGCCACTTAGGCCAACAGTACTACAAGATTGTATGCTGCCACATTGATGGGTCTCCTTCAGGTGTGACCAATACAGTTATTGTGATCGGTTTGAGTCAGCAGCCATCTCAAAGTGCTTGCTGTTGCTTTTGTCCCAGCATGGAGAAAGTGTAGGACTTACAAATTAAACTAATATTTTCCAGTGGCTTTTTATTTGATGTATACTTCTTTTGTGTCAACATGAAGATTGATATTCACCGATATGCACACCTCATTGCACATGTGTGTTAAGTAGTTGATTGCCAGAGCGACATTCCCCCGGGTCTTTACCACAGACTAAAATCATTGCTTGTTTCCTTGCTTTGAGCAGATACAGAACTTGACAGAAATGCTGGTTTTCATGTGGACCACTCCATTGGAATGATTGCTAAATGAATGGGTTCAGAGACCTCATTTTGAAGGAAACCGCCCCTTGAAGGTGGGCCTGGGTCTTTAATGGGGTGAATATTTCCAGGGAAGTTGCATCCAGTCATGCAAATTTTCGATAATCTGGCCTCAGTGTTGGAAGCATTGGCGCCTGTTAGGCTGCCAGTCTACAGTAGACAAAAACACAATGCTAAGTTATTATAGTGGCTAATTAAGAATGGAAAATGCCAATATCCCACAAGTTTTCCTGGCCTGCAGTCTTGACGGGATTGTTCAGGAGCTTGCAATCCAATCTGTCTCGAATTTCATTGAATCTTAATTAGCATTGTGGCCAAGTGGCGACTCCATGCCAGCACACTGGGAACCGTAGCATTGTGTCAGGGAATGACGATCTGTGTGTGTAAAGGTTGGCCACCAGTATTGACTATCACTTTCATCTTGACAAAGCACTCCCCGTATGGAATAAAGTCTGGGGGGATGTTTTCCAAAAAGCAAACAACTTGTCAGGTTGTAATTATAGGCTGTGGTCAAAGGGGCTAGGGTTAATGATTCATGAGGAATTTATGAGATGACCCCTGCTTGATTGTCCTTTGTCTGTTATGCCTATGCCTTGTCTTCAATAATCAGTTCAGGCTTCCCGTGTTCAATATTGATGCAGCATCTGTGCACACCCATTTACTGCAAGTATTAGCAGGAAAATGATTGTGTAAAAAAAAAAAAAAACTTACACAGAAGTAATAAAACTGCTTGTATTCATTCAGGGCTCAGGACCTAGCTGTTTGTAGTTATAAATGATACTTTAAAAGGACTTCCCTCTATAAACATGCCTTGATGTGTGGCCAAGATAGATTTCAGTTGGTCGTGCAATGAGCATAAAACACATGCGAGTAAATACGATGGTCTTGTTGCTTGGTTAACGCTGAAAATATCTGGGTCAACAGCTGTCTGTGTGTCCAGAAAAATTACAAGAAATATGTTGACTGGGGTTCAGGATACATTGATGTGTGCATGCTGCTTATGTACACAATCCAAATTATCTGTCACCAGAATCCCTGAAAATTATTTATAGGTCATTTTTTCCCTGAGAGCAGTTTCGAGAGATGAGTTGAAAAGGGTTAAAACCTGTGCAACTGATCTTCCCTGGAGGGATCTTCAGCTCACCCTGCATCAATCTCCAATGAAAATGTCCCTCCCAGAATTGAAAGCCGCAGCCCTGATTGCATGTTAAGCAGGGGTTGGATGAAAGGATATATAAGGTAAATTAGGCATGCAAATTAGAAAGGAAGTTGTCAGCCTGTCTGGCTCCAAATGCTATTGATTGTGATGTGTGAATGTCGTGAGTGCTGGCTGGGTACAGGTGGGCTGTGAAGCCCAGACAAACTGGCTGGACTCCCTCGTCTGTGTCTGCCCCAGTAGCCAAGCCCTACTTGCATCCTTAATCTAGTAGTGGCTTCCCCTAATATGCTACTTACACACATCTGCTGTCTGCAGAGCTGCCCATTCACATTTGCAAATGGATTTGTGCATTCAGGTCCATTGTGCCATTCTTAGACAGGATTCCTGAGGCAAGCATTGGGCCCGTAGCACTGGGCTCGTGTTCTTTGCTGATGTCTGTACAGAAGCCACATGGTCCTCACACACACGCCTGCTCTCTCACAAACAATGCTGCTTAAGTCACTTGTGTTTTTTTTCTCCACGGGTATGTTTATTCTCCAAACACATGAAAAGGAATCATCTTTTGCTAATCAAGGCATCTTTTTTTTTGTTTCACATTTACCCAGATGGTGCTCTCCACATTTTCTTTTTGTTGTCCCTTTTCTTTTTACACATCTGAACGCTTCCCATTCTCATATTTTTGCGGGTTTAACTTTTGTGTGTTTCATCGATGCTGGCAACAAAAGTGAAGAATGGTAAAACAAAAAATTGTAAGGAACCTTAGCAAACAAAGAAAAGTTCTATCAATCCTGAAATAACAAAAATGTGAAAATGAATACCTATGCAAGTGGAAGGTACCCAGCGTGTGGGGCAGGATATCTTTTCTACACGATATTTGGATGGAATAATTCTGGTTTTAACTCTTTCAGTGCCACACTTTGGATTGAGTCAATGGCTTTCCTTGATGCACTTTGGATGCATTGCACCCAAAGTACACCAAGGAAAGGTGTTGACCAGGACTATAGTCTTCTATGTAACTACAGACATGCTGGTACTACAGTGAAATGTCTTACAAGGAAGATGAATCTAGCACCATTATAATTTAGAGCAGTTCCAGCCAAGCAGTTCACCTTCAATTACAGTTGTCACTGAAAGAGTTAAGCAAAATTCTTTCCTATCTATAGGTCATTTTGATTTTGGTTTTATTAAAAAAAAAAAAAAATCACTGCATTACGAGCCAGCTAACTCTTGTCTGGTATGGCTGATGTGTGTGAAGATACAGCAAATGGATTCCCCAAACCAGTAATTCAGTTGGGCAAGGCAGAAGAGAATATACTTGACAGACAGCTGACAGAACATGCTTGACAGACAATATGCTTGACAGACAGAAGATACTTGACAGACAGAAGATGCTTGACAGACAGAAGATGCTTGCCTGGTTTGACATTGGCAGATCCCTGAACAGCGAAATTAAAGTCAAAACTGTCCAAGCAATTAGCAGGATATTGTATTTTGACAAGACTGTGTTCACAAAAGACTCACATTACTTTGTTTTCAACTGCTAGAAAGAGATCTGAAGTAAGAGTAGATGCAAAAGATGATACTTGTCTTGGGATGCAAAAGATATTTTCCATTTGAATTTCATTTCCATATGTGTCTTGTTGCAGTATAAATTAACCCAGAGGTTCGTGACATAGTGACCAAATTTACAGAAGCACACATCTCTGGCAGCCCATTCTCAGAATGATGGGGTTTTGTTTGTTCATGGACACAAAATGCAGGGCAGTAACTACTGTATGTGCCAGCCTCCACTCGACTAAGATAGTCAGCTGGCCATTGGCCATAAGTGACACTCAAACGCAAAATAACATAACTGAACCTGAAGATATAGTAAAGTAATTAATCTGCTAGAAATTGTCTGTTGCACATAGGAAGGTGAGGTTGATAATTGAATTTGTTTCTATAAACTATCAGTGGTCAGCTGTTCCATGTAGATTACAGTTGAGTGTCCAGACAGGTTCTTGACCAAGTTCAGTGCTGGCAGACAGTGTAATGTCCATATTACACTGTGCTGGTTGCCAGGTAGAATGTACATGTTACTGTGACTCCCTCCCCCAGTCACCCCAGTTGTACAGTGAAACCTCATTATAACAATACTCATATATCCAACACATTCACTTACAATGTAATAGCACAAGCTTTGAGGAACATTAAGTCAGAGTCCTTTGCTATTTGACTCGTTTATGTCACATATTTCGATATGCCACACATTTTGCAGGCAACAGCTGGTGTCACTATAATGAGGTTGTACTGTACAGCTCATTTACTGTGGTTTTTGTCCCTGCTTCAGACCATTAGCAACCTTACACAGAATCATTATACACAGGGCAAAGCTGGTCTGATATTTCTCAGCTTATTGCCTTGTTTGGTAGATTCTGGAGCTGAAATTGTCATATGTCTGGGCTGGTGAAGTCAAATGTTCTTATCTTCAATATGTACAGCAGTCCAGATGAACAGTCACGGGTGCCAGTCATGTGGCTTTTTACACTATGTTGGGATCCAACATTGCCGTATCTTACACAGAGCTAAAATACATAACCAGTTTGTGATGGGCCTACAGGCCTTATTGAAACACCAGTTTATGGCTGGTTAATTTTGTTGTGGCATGATAAGATGCTGAAGTGAATGAAATAGGAACAAATTAGTCCATGGTTCCTGATTTTCAGCTCTGATAATGTACCACATACAAAATTAACTCTCTCCTGGTTGCATTTGGACTCAGGTCAACAGCTTTTTTCTCGTAGGTTACACATGGACCAAGGAAAATTGTTGACATGGGACATGTTATTCTCTTGAATTTTACTATAATCTGCTGTAAAATTCGCTTATTTTCACAGGTATAATTTTCCATGTTTTGTTGTTGTTTTTTTTTTTTGACATTTTAGGCACTTAGCTGAAGTTTTAATATAACTATTTTAGACATATTTCCTCTTAAACCTATATGAAAATGCTATTTCATTGTGGTTTTATTTTTCACATTTTCATGCTATCATTGAAGTAAGTGAAAGTAAAATACAGTGAGATAAAATATATGCACAGTAATTCAAAATATTTTCCATTAAAGAGACATTAAAAAAAATATGTTAAAGGCAATTACATTTTTAATATCAAAACACTTTTAGACCTACCACATTTTGAGGAAGAGAGGGTTAAACTGTGAACTGTTGTGGGAATGGAGCGGAAACATCCCTGACCCATATCAATACTTGTGGGACATTGTAACCCGCAGCCTGCTGGCTAATATTGTTCCCTGGGTAGAAAGTGTTACATCTGGCTTCAGGTATATGTCTGAATATGCATTAACTTTCAAAGTGATATATTTTGAAGCCTGTCACTTGTCCTGTAAATGAACTTCATCAAGAGAATTTTAATCAAACCTCCATTAGAAAAAAAAATTGATGCATTTTATTATTGCTGTCTGAGGGCTTCTGCAAAGTAAATGATGAGTACAGATTAGAACACAGTCTGTTAGTGGATATGTGGATATAACAGGTCCCGTGAGGGGTATTATGACTACATGCATGTATATAGCACTGATCATAGAAATGTAATACATGTCATATTATGTAAAAAGTATTAACAGCTGCTTTTGTACTGATGTTGCCATGACATGAAATGAATTGCTTTTGAAATTTGCATTTTTTAAAATGAATGATGACAAAAACTTCTTGCTGAGCTTCGAAGCCGCATCTGCAAAAACTAGTTTCTTCATCACAAAGAGTGCTGGTGATTGGTGGTATTGTTGACTTCCCTTGTCAATGTCAAAACATTCACTGAAAATAATTACAGTGTACATGTATTTCTTTCTTTTAATCCCAATACCATACATATTTGATGGACTGAATATTTCAACCTTTGTATATTTGATATAATGATGTCTATTAAAGAGGAAACAGATCCATGTAAACCAATAGCTGAAAATCCAAAAGTGGTATTTTACCACGAATACTGTATTTCAGCAGTTCTCTGCTCAATGCATACAGTTGTCTTTATGTGACTGCACATATTCCTAGAGTGTGTATGCAGTCATTTGACACAAACAGATTCTGGGGCTGTTCAAAATTCAGAGAAAAACAGTAATCTACACTGACAAGCAAAAAGTGAGGATGACCTGTACAGGACTACAGGTTTGGGTCATTATATGTATTGCCTTGTAACAATGTGTCCCTCCTCATCACTGTAAGAACCTTCACCTTGATCATATGGGGGTGGGGGTTGGGGGATACGAAAAGATTGGCACTTAAGCATCATGCAGTTTGCCATAATTTTGATGATACATGTATATTGTATGGTTGTAATGTTCTGAGTGTGGGTCCCCAACATGCAGCTCATTGTGTAAAGTGGAGTCGCTTACTTGCCTCCAGTCATGACTTGAGCTCTTGTTCTGTGTTAAGCCCAGCAATGGGTGCCCCTTGGAAATTTGAATTTGCAGCCTAGAAGTCTTCAATGGAGGCAAGTCACCTACCGTGGCGTATTTACATTTCAAAGTGCTTGGGATGCTATTAAATTAGGGTTAATGGGTAATTCAACCCCTTTCATGTCTTTTATAATGCTATTATCCAGGGGTGCATTGGAGGGGCGTTAACATTTCGATTTCGATCAACAGTTTTCCTGGAGACACAGATGCATCATGGATTATGCACACAAAATGATATTTATGCAGGCTAAATACCATGCAAAATTTGAAGTCAAATGTGCTAAGTGTTGTGGTGCATTTTGATTTACACATTGTCATACCATGCAAGCAAATGCTGCTGAATCCAGGTAAGGGTTTCATGACATAACAAAGGGTACGGTGTTTTAAGGTACCCTCCCCCCAGAGCTCATACTAGGCAAGTGATCCAAAGCCAATGGTTTTATGAAATAGAGGAAAGTCAGCGTGTTCAGGTACCCTCCCCCAATAGAGGTCACATGTCAGTCAGGTGAGCTGGGATTGAGTACAATAAAAGTCAAATCTGTCTTTAAAGACCAGCTGTAAGACTGACCAAATTGTGGTCTCTCAAGACTGTCTCTCACAGCAGCTATAACAATGAAAAGTACCAAAACTGAAGATCTTGAAAATGTGGTCTCCCAAGACAGGCGATCTCTCATTTTCTCAGCTGACTTGTCAATCAGCTGAGGTTATAGTGTGGTCCATCGACCATTGTCCATTGATTCTGTAGGCCAGATGCAATTCAAACTTTGTATGGATCTACCTTTGGTGGGTCTCTGTCCAATTTGTTCAATTGGTCATGCTCCAGTAATTTTGAATTTTTGTGATAATTTTTTGGTAAAACCTTCAAAAATATTCTCCAAAAGTGTTCATCCAATTGCTTCAAAATTGCACATGGACACTTCCATGGACCTATCTGTATCTTAATTTGTTCAACTTGACTTGTCAGTCAGCTGAGCTTTTAGGAGGCTCAGTCGTCCATCTGTCATCCATCCACAATTCACATTTCAACTTCTCCAAAACTGGTAGCCGAATCCTCTTCAAACTTGCTGGGGATCTACCTTTGGTAGGTCTCTACCAGGTTTCTTTAAATGGTCATTCTCCAGTTATTTTTGTATTTCTTATGAATTTTTTTGTTCTTTTTTGGGGCAAATCTTGAAAAATCGTGTTTGAAACCGCTCACCCAATTGCTTTTATATCACACAGGAACACTCCTAGGGACTCCTAGTTCTTAATTTCTCACCAGCTGGCACTGCAATTTGTTTTGATTTTTTATGATTTTTTTGTGTGTTTTTGCTATTTTTCACTTCTCCAGAACCATCACTCAGGTCAAGCTGGAACTTGGTTGATATGTTCCTTGTGAAAGGGTAAAACAAAGTTGTTCACTAGTTGTCACTGCTGTAGATTCCTGATTTTTAACGATTTTAACATTTTTCTAATTCAGGTACTTTTCAATAAATAGCACCCTTCCTATCAATTACTGTGTAAGTCAATGGGCATTCTTATGCTCAATATCATGTATTTTCTCCACCAAGTAGCATTGTTCTTTTTAAAGTTCTCTTAAAAATATACTTCAATTTCTCATGCTGCAGTAAAATTTATATTCTTTATGAATTTTTCTTTAGGGGCAAATCTTAGAAATACTTCTAAATGTCATATGTACTCAGCTAAAGCTCAACACAGGTCTATTCAGTTGCAACTTTGATTTTGTGAACAAGCTTAGGTCAGCTGGGCAAGGACTGTTTGCACAGCCTTCTTGTTATGAATTTTTGTGTTTTAAAGCTATTTTTGACCTCTTTAAAAGTGTCACTCAGATTGTGCTGAAACATGGTAGAAATGTTATCTTATATAAACATCAATCAAAGTTGTTTACTAGGTGGTGGTGCTTCAGATCCCTGATTTTTAACAAACTTTTTAGTTTGTGTACTTGTTGGTCAATGTGTATATTTCTGTTGATTACTGTACAAGCCAATAGGGATTGCTGTAGTGATTATCATTTTTGACTTCTTCAAAATTATCAGCCAGACTGACTTGAAATTTAAAGCAGATGTGCCTTACATGAGTCTATATTAAGTTGCTTCAAGTGGTCATGCACCAGTGATTTGGGGATTTTGGTGAATTTTTGAAAATGTTTTGGAAAATCTTAGAAGTTTCTTTCTACAAAGCCACTCAGCCAATGGGTTTGAAATTGCACACAAACGGTTCTGGGTACCCATGGAACAGAGTGGGACTTTTCTGGGTTGAAAGTGTCAAGGTCAGCTGCGGACTGGCTGTTCAAACAGCCTGCTTGTTGGAGTGTGACAGCTCTATTCCCATTACTTTGAACCAGGAGAATCATAGGTAAAGAGAATACATGTTAAAAAGAGATCAAGTTTTCTTGTTGGAGTGACTGGGATCACCGGTATATGTTGTGATGTCATTTCATAGTGGTCATGTAATGATGAAGTTCTCTGCCATTTCTGACTTTGATCTTGCCCTAGCGAGCCACTGTTGGTTAAGATGTTGTCTTCTCGTCACTTTATGAGCTAAAAGAATCTGTCAGGTCTGCCCTGGCCTTGCTCAGAGTGAAAACCTAGTTAGCCATGTGTGATGGTGAACAGACCTTTATCCTAGCTGTTTCCCCATATTTTATGTGACAGTGTCAGATCATATATTTATCAGTGCTGTGGGTTCCTTATGCAAATGAAATCTCTGTGCATAATTATTCGAAATTTTACACATAATGATATGCAAAATAAGGTTATGAATATTAAAGAGAGGTAGAGTGTGTGGAAAATTTGAAGGTTAAATATAGATAAGATGAGCTGAGGCATCAGGCGGTATGTTTTGCTGTACTTACAGGCTTTTGTTTACAGCAAGTTCACATTACTGAGGCCCATGCATAGATTTATTGCATATGAAAGGGAATTAAGCTAAGTTCAAAAGCAAGGTTACGGCCCTTCCTTGAAATATGATATGCATTAGAGTGACCTTCTCCTTCAGGATCCCGTGACTGGTCAGTGGCCTTTAGCTCAGCACACTTGTCCCTGCAGCTGTTTGCCAAGTTATTGCTGCACGCATGAAATCATATTACCCTTTGGAAGTTTCTGTAGGTAAAGCCTCTCAGAATCATTTGTCTCTTTCTCTCTGTTTTTGGGAAGGGCTTGAAAATTTGGAAATCATATTGCGCAAAATTACAGAATTATATGACAGAGGTGCCAAGTCTCCCGATTTGGCGGGAGATCTCCCGTTTTTCTAATGATATTAATCACCGAAATTTGTCTATCTCCCGCTTTTTTACCTGTTTGCTCCATTATGATATAATAGGACTCCCGCTTTTTGTAAGGTTTTTCAGCTTGAGCACCTGTTTTATATGTTGAGCAACTTGGCACCTCTGATATGATAATAAATTGCAAGATATCCCGAAGTTGTGTACTGAATATCATTTAGATATTCGGTCAAGACATTGACAAAGAATTTCTTCATCTTTAAAGGAGCAGGCCGTCAATTGATCACAACAATGAAAGTGAAACTTCCAGTCGTGAGCCCAAGTGAGCACACATACATGCTGGGTAGACAACTGCCAAGCATGTTATTTAGCGAAGCCCTCTATCTCGCAAGCTGAACCATAAGGAGCAAGGTTCATGATGCTTGGGTCAACGTTCATCTGCTTCTTGAGCCACAGATTAGGGACATTTTACATAAATCCCAATGGTGATAAAACCAAGGCATATAATGGATCAGGAAATATATGTGTTGTGGGCAAAGAGCATATTCCAGTGATTTACCGAGCAGCTCGCTAATTTATTGATAGTAAATGTCTGGCTCCATCCACCTGTACAGTTTACTAACCCTCATCTGACTGAAAAGGCTGCCATCAGCCCTGTCTTACATTGTACTGGGCCACTAGGTTTGTTAAAAAGCATGCAGAGAAAAATGTTTACTTGTACTTGGGCTTTGGGTTCATAACAATTCAGTACACCTGTGAAAATGTCACTTGAGTATTGGAATGTATAAGGAGAGGGAGGTTACAATATAAAGGGCTGATTGGAGGCTTGGTAGGGTTAATGCAGCACGCTGCCCATTACACCTTGTCACAGGTACACTGCCCTCAGGCCAGGCCTGGCCACCAGTACCAAAGGTGTCAAGCACACTGCCAACGCTGGACATTGTGTGGTCACTTCATGTGTCAAGAGAGACCTATAAAGCTCTCTGTGCACCGTCTTCTTTGATAGAAAGCACCACGTGCTATGTTTTATTGTGCAAAGGGGAGAAGCCCGGGAGCAGACAATTCTCGTGTGAACTTCAAAGGTCCGGAACAGTAGGATGTGGTTAAATGCATTTTCTTGCAGAAGACGATCGTGTTTGGCATGAAAGCACGATTTTTACCTTAGTCCCTGGAAATTGGGGTCCTTGGTTGCTTATGTGTTTATATCAATTGGTAGCTAAATACTGTCCATGTGACGAGATGTTTATCTAATGTCTAACGTACATGTGCTGTGTCTGTACTGCTGCAGACAACTCACAGACTTCTTGCAAAATTGGCACGCTTCCAAGTAGCGTCAGGCCACTGCATGAATTTCAAAACTGACAGTCTTCTGTTTGGCTGAGTCAGTCACTCATCAAGACAAAGTTGACAGAGGAGATTTTATTTACAATACGAGGAATCATTTATCATGGACTATGTACAAAATTTGCCAAAAAATGTGGTATTTGGGGTCAGATGTTATCAGATAAACTGGAGTCAGTTTTGTGACTCCATGTCCTGGGGAATTCTTTATTTGATGAATTGACAATGTCAGCTACATACAAAGGGAAAGTTAAGCTACTGTTTTTACCCCTCCCAGATATTTTGTTCATCAAAAGAAGAAAGAAAAAAAGGCAGATGAACCTCAAAAGACCAGTTTACCTCCTCCCTGTGTTTTGTATACTGTAATTCTAGAAATTTTTTTAACATGGTTAATTTTGCACAAATATAATGTTTCTAAAGTTAGCAATAATGCTCATTTTAATTCATGCTGTTAAATGCTAAATATTGAGATATAGTACAATGTACCCCCACCCCCTTCATGATATTTACAATTCGATCACAATTTCATATATGAAGTACCAGTGCAAATAGGACAAAATAGTCAACTTATATGTAAACATTTCTGGAACTGCAGTTTATAGCCTGAAACCATTTGTGTTTTACATAGTTTCCATAATTTCATAATATTGACAAAGACTTTCAAGGTATTGTTTTCAGTGCTTTCTTGTCATCATCGGTACATCTTTATCTTTGATATATATTTTTAAAAATTCTTATTATATGTATGTTTAGATTTCAACTTTTTAAACTTGATACACAGTGTAAAACTTACACGAGGAAAGAACATAAAACAGTAAAGCATATCTTTCATCCACCGGAAGACTAGCTGGTCCCTCTCATTACAAAAAGTATCTACAGTGGAATCCCCCTATCAAGACCACCGAAGGGACTGAAAAATTTGGTCTTAATAGGGCAGTGATCTTAATGGGGATATAATTTAATTAAGGAAAAACAAAAATTGGTCTGTAAATTGGTGGTCTTAATACAGAAATGGTCTCTATGGAGGTGGTCTTAATTGGAGATTCTACTGTAATTCTAAAAATAAGCATGCACTGGTCTAGTTTTGATGAGCTTCCTCAACGTTCAATCATGCCGCAGTGACTAGCAAATTAATGATGACACTGTGTAATTGGAATGAGCCCATGTTCTAAATTGAACAATTTGTGGTTGACAATTTGAATGTGTAATATCCATGCTGAAAAAAAACGTGAGTCATTTCCACGTTGTGTGTACCTGGTCACAAGGTCTGGAACATTGGCACGATCTATTTTGAATGTGGAATTTTGGAACAGGACAGCCTTACTGTCATAAATTTAAATTCCTATCATTTTTTAAATCTGACAGTATGTTTATAATTTACTGCATTAACCCTTAAATTGTTAGTCAGGGCTAAAGTCATTTTCTCATTACCTTTAAACATATAATGGTTAAAAGATTCAAATTCCTTATGAAGATACCTTTCATTCAAATACATATACCATGTACCAGCAAGCTTAGTCCAAGGCAAAAAGTAGTCTCAGTCAACAGCTTTCCTCAGGACAGGTTTTGTGCATTGCATGCAAAGTGTCGCGAGGAAAGCTGTTGACTCAATCTTATATCAGCACTTTAAGAGTTAAAGTACCGGTGACCTCAAAGTTGTCTTCTTAGATCTCCAAACAATTCTGACCTTTCCTTCTGTGGAGTTTTGGTCCCATCTCTTGTTATGGTCAAATGAATACAGGGATTAATGTAAAACAAAGAATGGGTTCCTTCATACCTGCACAAGTTGTCTTCTAGAGTTAAGAGTATATCAGCACACCTGTAACCCATACCAGTTGTCATCCACAGTTATGGGTGTTCCCAAACTCCCAAACAAGTTGTCTTCAAGAGTTATGGATTTTCAAAGCATGCAAATTTTCTTCCACAGTTATGGATATTGCCACACCACCATAAAGCCATACAAGTTGTCTTCCAGAGTCATGGGTATTCCCTAATACCCATACAAGTTGTCTTCCAGAGTTATGGGTATTGCCAAATACCCATACATGTTGTCTTCCAGAGTTATGGGTATTGCCAAATACCCATACAAGTTGTCTGTTCAGAGTTATGGGTATTCCCACATACCCATACAAGTTGTCTTGAAGAGTTATGGGTATTCCCAAATACCCATACAAGTTGTCTTCAAGAGTTACATATTTTCAACTCATGCAGGTTGTCTGCCACATTTATGGGCATTCCAACACACTTATAAATCCATACAAGTTGTCCTTCAGAGTCCTGGGTATTCCCTAACACCCATTAAATGTGTATTACATTACAAGTGAGTCAAAAGAAAAGGCACCTCCAGGTGTCATGTAGTCAGCTGTAAAGAAAAGAAAATGTCAAAAACGTTATGGTATTTTTGGTGTTAGTTTTATGTTTTGATTTGTGAGGTTGTATCAATAGCCATCATGTCTTTGTATCACTAACAGTCATTTTAACAGGATATTTCCATCACACATTTCTGATTTCCCAAGATATTAATTTGGATTTAAAAAAAAAAAAGCACAGAAAGATGCAATTGCCGATTGTATTGTGTTTTACAGAGTGTAAGTACTGTCTGCTTGCAAATTATTGTCATGAATATACCCTTTTGAGATATGTTTTCACGCAGAGCTGTGTGAAGTGCTTTTTCAAGCCTTCTTCTATGCTGAAATGCCTGGAACTGGATGGAAGCAAGTCGAGTCTTCATTAGTAAAGTAATACCTCTAATTTCTCTCATGTAGTGTCTTCTGAATTTTGATGAAGATGACAGAAGTTGAGAGTGTGGCTTTCATTTCAAGTCAAGGCTGGAATAAACCTGTGGGATTTGTTTCAAATGTTATCAATCTTAGTGCTGTCAAATATTCAACTTTCGCGGATAGATACTGCTGGGGCCTGGTTATAAAGACATTTACGTGGTCAGCCAATTAAAAGAGTCTTTAAATTAATTAGTCCATTACCCCAATCACTGTCAATTATATTTCTATTCAGGTATTAGTTTTGTCAGTTTTCTTTATTTCCCCGGTAGAAATTAAGTCCTTAGGAGCCATTGTGGGGCATATCTGCCCCTGACGTGCAAATGAAGTTTGACTGAGAAATATTTTCTTTGTCTTTTTTGTTTTTTACTTGCTTGGTACTCTGTCAAAGGCATGTCCCATTCAGTTCCATGGGGACAATATTTGCTCACACATGCCATGCATTCTTTTTTTTTTTTTTTTTTAATTTTTGCTTATTTTTTCACACACATTCCTGATTCACCCAGCAAAATGGCTAGATGTGGAAGATTATAGAAATGCATATTTGATTTATTGTTGAAGGGATAGATCTGTCTTATCGGATGTCATCCAGTCTGTTCTGTTTGCATATGTCAGTGTGTGCTTTTTATTTGTTTGTCTGTTTGCTTGCGTTTCAGGGAAGACAAGGTCATAGTGTCAATACAATACAATTGACAGCTCAATACACATTGCCATTTGATGTTGGTCAATATGATACCGAGTGCACTGCAGGAAGGTACACATATGTGGGTTGATAGTTACAACATTTTTTTTTTTAGTGGGGGAGGGTATTTTCATGGGGGCTGGGTGGGTGGTAATTAATATACACACGAGGGAATTGACTGGTACTGAAAAATAGTTTCAGGGCTTAAATTCTCCCCACAAATATTTAACAGATACAGCCCACTGCGATCTGTAGTTTCCCACTGTTATATGTACTTGAATACTGGATCATGACTACCTGGGAGTCACTGAATCTGGGACACAGGAATTAGTGAATCATTCCACACCAGGATTTCCTGGCAACTTTTGGGGGGAAAAAATCAGGTTAATTTATTAATATTTATGCTATGGAGAATATATGTGTGTGTGTTGTACTACACATTAAGTCTCTAAATTAGTCCATCTGTTTCATCATAAATTCTCGTCAATTTGGTCGTGACATGCGTGGGTGTACATTCCAACAGGTAACACTGTGAGCGTGTGACATTGTTGCAGTCATTGTTTTGTGAAGCCAGGGAACACCGCAAAGATGGGGAGATGGCATGCACTGCATCTCTCATGTGCAGTGGTATAGTTGGCAAACAGTGGGAAACTTTGTGTAAACAAATTTTCCCCTGCCTGGAACAAAAAAGCCGATAGAGAAAAGCAAATAAATGAAAACCTGGTGTGCCCAAGTGTTATTACTTGTAACTTTACCCAGCCAAGCTGCACAAAAAAACTGGGGCATCAAGCCAAGCCAGCAGACTGGCTCACAGGAGTCAGGCGAGAACTGGGTCAGGGTTCCCCTTGAGTCAGTATGGGTGACCCCATGTCTGGCCTGCTTGTATGAGTCACACTTGCCAATGGGTGAAAAAACATGATTTGTACCAGGGCTGCCACTCCCATGATCAAGAGAACAGAGGGCCCTGTGTCCCAGTGACAGTGACACATTTGCTGGGCAAGTGTGTCCTGTCACTATAGGTGGTGACTTTTCGCCAGCATGCTCCAGTTTTTCCCTTGATAACGTGGGTCTGTCAGGTCACATGGGCACACTTTCTTGGGTCTGAATGTTGAAATGTGAATGTCACATGATGCCTGCTTGCAACAGTGGCATAACTGAGCGGAAGATACAGTCTAATGGGATATTTTTTTCCCCCTCACACGGTGTCTAAATCAAGTTCAGCGGGGATATTTTGCACAAGTCACATCTTTGCACCATGTGAACCAGTACGGCAGCACATGTGCTGTGCAGAATTACCTGTTCTCAAACATGTACCACTCGGATCTCTGTGATAGACTGGCCAATGAGCTCCGGCCCTTGTCAGATCTGTGCACTGCAGCCTATTATCAAGGCACACGCTTATTATGTACAGTAATTCAATGTCTGAGTGGAAGTTTTTTAATTTAATTTTTGGGGGATTAAATCATACAAATTAGTTCATAAATCAGCTGAAGAATGTCTTGTCAAATTATGGCGTAACCTGATGGGCATGGCCATCCTTTTAATGCAGGAAAATTTAATGGGAAATTGACTGCTATATTCCCAATTTTGGCAACTAATGCCAGATGGGCACCAACTGCAGGTGTTGCTGTTAATGCATATGTATAGAATTAGTGCATCTGACAATTAATCAATAAAAACAAAATTAATGAAATAAGCAAATGAATAACAAGTGTTTTTACAGTCATGACAATTATATCACCATGCTGGTTAATTTATTTTTTGAATTAGGAAAGCTAGTTCATTAAAAATGGAGCTGATTTTTGTGATGTTTAGTAAGAGTAAACTTTTGTCCTGAGTTAGTTGTTGCATGATTAGTGTAAAGCCAACTTTGTGCTTTACGGTGGTCTCCCTCTTATAAGGCCACCTGAAATGCAGCCCATAAGTGGCCTTTTTTGAGAAGTGTAGCCTTTCTAAATGTAGGGGGACAATATGAAGGAAATGTCACACTTTCTGCATAGGGAACGGTGGTCTTTTAGAGGGGTACATGGCCTCTGGTGAGAGAGGCCTTTTAAGAGTGGGGATCACTGTACATGTATTACAAAAAATACCATTGCTAGGTAAGTTTCAGATCAGTTTTGCATGAAAGCAGACAGACAAAAGACAAATTTGCAACTGGGTTTAAAGGAACAGTTAAGTTATCCATTTCAAAGTGAATGAATATTTCCAAACATAAATCCATGGCAGTAAGGGGGGGGGGGGGGAGGGGAACAAAACAAAACAAATCCAGGATTAAAAAAATAAACAAACAAAAATGAAAATTGTCCAGCCCAGACATTAGATGGGAAGCTGGTGATTAGCTTGACACCCCCAGTTGTAAAGCTTACTCCATATGAGTATATGATTGCAGGGCTGCAGTAAAGCATGGAGGTTAGGGGTTAGCTATGATTGTTGGGGTCACCAGGGATGGCTGGCACAGCTGGCCTGGATGTGTTGTTTTTGTTGACTCTCATCTCCCTGGAAAAAGGACAATAAATCAGAGTCTGGTTTCAGCCACTTGCTTGTCCAAAGACATCATTTGGAAAAGTTGATGACCCATGCAGGTTAAAGTGCACTGAGACTTTAGCATGTCATATAAACTTCTCAGCAAAGAATTCAGTCATTTTGTACAGCAGGTCCAGAGACATGTAGTGTAGGACAAAAATTGATTTCTTCATTGGTTTGGAAAAAAAATAAAAGAATCTTGTTTGCGTTCACTTTCCTGGCTCTGTGGGGGAGAGTGGGGGTGGGGGTGGGGGTGTGGGGGTGTGGAGTGCATGGGGTTATTGACCAGGGAGCAATGTACAATAGCAACCCATGCATTGAACACACACAGTACCTGGGACTGTTGAAGGACAAAAGCCTGGGCAGTAAACAGGTATGAGAGCCAGAAAGATGGGTACAGGATACTGTTACAAGGCGGGTTTGGGGCCTACTGGGTTTGTGTCAGTTAGACAGTATTGACCCCCAGATACCTATCACTGGGTGACATGGCCCCAACTGTTGTCTGCACCTGTTAGGCTGCTACCCTGATCAGTAACTGCACACACACAGCTTTTATTTATTTGCTCTGGACCCCGCGTAGACATACAACTATTTCAGCTGTCCTACCCACTTTGAGAAACCATAATAAAATGCATTTAGAGAAGAATTGACCAAGGTGATGATAAGATGACTTGGGACCCACTGCGCCTGTATGTTACACTATATCTGACTTGTAAGCATCACTGGGTAGTTACTTATGGCCTGGACTTGAGGCCCTGTAGTCTAATTGATGTACCCAGTCCTGACAAATGAGAAGAAAATTGCTGTGCTCAGCAAATCCCCAAAACTTTCATATCAATAGAACACAGTGGATTTGAATGTGTTGAGGACATGTTGATGAGTCTCTAGTTTTGAACATTATAGATCAGGTTACAGTGAAAAGAAGGGAGAAAAAAGCATGGAGATCCAAATGCAATGAAACTAGATTCACTGATTATGATGATTAAATTGTGACATGTTATCACTTTGCTCTCAAAGTGCAACGAGTTGAAATGAAAACTTTGGTATAACTTTGAAGTGGATGGAGGCAGCCTCATCACAAACTCTTATCTCGTCAATTGACTTCTACTAATAGAAATAGCAGAGATTGCCATCAGCTATATCATTTTGTATTTAACTGAACTCAATCAAGCTGCTTCAGATTATTGGTAACCTATTTGGTAGGGCTGTAGTTAGAGTGTTTTAATTTGGTGCATGTTGGTAAAAAAAAAAAAAAGCAAGCACCATTTCTATGGTTAAGGTATTTCAATTAATGGTTCAATCAGCTAGTACAGTTTTCATACTGGCAAAATTGTCATTTTTCCAGAGGTTAAAGTCCAAATTCATAGTTTACAGTAGCATTCATTAAGAGAAGAAAAAAAGAGAATGATGTTCAAATTTTGAATTAAAAGAAATCTCACTTTTTTATGCAGGTTTAAAAGATATTGGGATTATGTTTGGATATGTATAGCAGTATGACCACAAAATGTGGGTTTTGTACCAAATGATGCTTGAAAGAGAATATCTCACCTGCCATCATTCTGAATAGCAAATGCAAATTTTCATTCAAATGTGAACCAGATAATCTGAATGGATAATGTAGGATATTTTTATCAGGCACACTAGAATTTGAATGCTAATTCTAGGGAAAAAAATCATACGCAATGTAGACATAGTATAAAAGTGGCATACTTTCTAAGCTATTTGATTGTAAATGATGATAGTAAATGTATGTATGTATGTATGTATGTATGTATGTATGTATGTATGTATGTATGTATGTATGTATGTATCGAGTGGCAATAAACCATTTAAACTGAGACAAACTGTGTGACCTATGTTGATGAAATACATGAGCTAGTTGATTTCGTGGAATTCCTTAGTTGAGAAGTCACGAGTCAAACAAGTACTCTGTTGCAGTGCAGAAGAGGCCGACTGAAACCTTGCCTTTATTTTCATACATTGGTTAGACGGCCAGCCTGGTGACCATGAAATACTGCATTATGTCCCTTATTCAACAGAAATTTGAATATTGTTACAGTTGTTTTTAAAAAGGTCATCAATGTTATGAATATCAAAGTGGGTTAATGAGGACAATTTTAATGACCTGTGTTTAGTAGTTTCCTCAAGCAGTTAATGAGGTTGTAAGGTTCAAATTAGTGTAAACACTGCTTACAGGGACTTAAGCGATATCATGAATGAGTGCATGGACGTTATTGTGATTATTGAGATGTCAACAGGACACGAATCCAGGAATCTAAACAAGGAAACACCATTTCTTAGATATACCAGTATTTTCAGAAATGATGTGAATCCAATATCAATGACTTAGATGAAGGAACAAAAAAGCAACAGCGAGAGTGTACACGTCCCCAGATGCACAAACAAGGTTTAAGCAAACAAGGGTATCAAGTTTCAGTCTTGATTTTTTTTTTTTTTTCCTGTCAAGGATACATATCAGTCTGTACACATATCCATGTTAGATACAAGACATGTTTTTCAACACTGGCACAGTGCAAATGGAGCATGCGGAGCTGACTGAATGCATGGTTAACTGCCTGGTGGAGCATCCACCATTGCTTCATTTGGTCTGTGGTATGCAGCACACTTCATGTGTTTAACTCTTCCAGTGCTGAGCGCAACAAAAACTTGCGCGTATTTGAATTATTGACGATATTGATTTCAGATTAAGTTTCCAAAGAAAAGGGCCCTTTGTTCAGGTACATACCAGTAGACCCAGAGAGAAAAAAAAATGTCCAGGTCAATAGTTTTCCTTGGTGTGCTTGGGGAATCTAAAGCAAAGTGAGGGAAGCTGTTGACTCAGTCTCCAACTTAGTGCTGAAAAGGTTAAAAAGTATACACCTATCTACTCAGGTGTGTCTTTGTTTTAACAGCAGTATATACTTGTTCGCTTATGCACAGAGGACTTCTCTTCTCCAAATACAATTGTATTGGCCAGACTTCTGACTTAAGATAATGTTCTTCATATCTGTGACATTTTGTTTTATGGAGTGTACAACAGTTGTTCATTTTGTTGATACATTCATAGTACAGTGCTCCCTCTTTATAATGCTGGTGTTGGGGTCTACAGAGTATACTGTGTTATAGCAAAACTGCTTGATAACAGAGGGACTTTTAACATAGAAGTAATGGGAAAACTATTTCAGTGGGAGCCATGGTAACCAGCATGTTATATCAGAAACTGCCTTGTACTGAGGGGTGTTATAAAGAGGGAGCACTGTAAAACTTTTCCATAGGTAGTTAACATGTGACCTTCATATAGCATAAAGCAGAAAAATAGAATTTATGTGCCTTGAAGAGGAAAAGAGAAAAACAGTTATTTAATGTATGAGGTATCAGTTCCTTGAACTGATAGAAGTTGGTTTGCACATGTGGAAGTAATGTTTCCTGGTGCATCTCATTGTTGTGTATGATGTTATGTTATATATATATATATATATATATATATATATATATATATATATATATATATATATATATATATATATATATATATATATATATATATATATATATATATATATATATATATATATATATATATATATATATGTATATATATATATATATATATATATGGTATGCGGTATCCATACACTTTATGAAAAGTGTGCACACTGACAAAATGGTTGGCATATGTTAGAACTATTTGACAGACCCTTTTGAATACATGAACATATGGTATTGTGAAACCTCCACATAAATAGGGTAAGAAGGATAACATTGATAACTATAGAGGAATTATGATTACATCCAACATATATAAATTATTTGCATTAGTTGTTGAACGTCAATTTATGGGTTATGTGGAAAATGATGATATTTTTGGGAATTGCATGGCGCCTACAGGAGAGGACATAGACTTGAAGACCCCATTTTTGCACTAAAAGGTATTTGTGGTATGAGAAAAGAGGATCACAAGATAACATGGCTTACTTTTTTGGACATATGAAAGGCCTTTGATACTATTTCTCAAGACCCTCTTTTTAGTAATTTGAGGGACCTTGGAGTACAAGGTAAAGCTTGGAGGCTCGCCAAAAATTTATATGCTAGAGTTGAGAACAAAGTCATTTTTGGTTTGATTGAAACTTCCTGGTTTGATGTAATGAATGGTGTCAAACAAGGCTGCATCCTCTCCCCTACGCTTTTTACTACAGCAATGACTGACCCAGTTGCAATGTTAACTAAAGGAAACTTGGGTATTGATTGCATAAATATGTTAATACCTGCACTATTATATGCTGATGACATTTCTTATGGTCGAAGATGATGAACAACTTGCCCAAATGTTTGTTGTAGCAGACACATTTGCTGTTAAATGGGGTCGTAAATCTAATTGTGTGAAATCAAAAGTTATGGTCATTGGTCAGAGAACCAACCCAGGCAGAAAATGGTCTTTGGTAATATTTGTATTGAGGCAACAGATTGCTATAGATATCTTGATGTGTTATTTTCTAAAAAATCTCAGTGATGTAGCTCATGTTGAGAAATTGCTTGTACCGAAGGTTAAAAAGTTGAAAGGCTGCATAACTAGCATTTTGGTCAGACATTTAATGTAAATAGGGTCCCTTTTGGAAACACATTGTATGACAAAGTTTTATCACCCTCCCTTTTACATGGATGTGGCACTTGGACAGGTTCCAAATTAAATTTTCAGGATTTTAGAGGGGTGAAATTAAAATTTAGAGCCTGCATCGCCATTTTAGAATTAAATGCAGATCGTAATTTTGATGGGGCCTCTGTGATGGAATTTGTGATTTATGTGGTAATGGTACGGAAGACATATATCATTTCTTTTTCACATGTCCCATCCTTGGCGATCTCAGGAGTAGACTATTTTGAGATCTTGAAGAGAAACTAAAGAACTCAGATTTATTACATGTTTGGCAAAATTTTATGGCTTCCTCGATAGTTACCAAAATATGATATTTGATAGGCAATATTGCCCAATGCCTAAGTAATGAAGCTTGTACAATTTTTGGTGATGCTGGGTGCAGTTTCTCAAACATGCCATTGACCTACGAAATTCTTTAACCTAGCTAACACTTTTGACACTTATGGTTTAGCAGAACCTCTCTTCCTAAGCTTTTCAACTTGACAAAACCGTCTTTGGTTCCAATTTTCATCTTAATATGTATTTTAAACTTTATGTATATATTTTTATAATGTGTGACATCTTTTGTTTTATAACTGCAGTGAATCATTATACATATATCTTTATTATATGCACCTGCACTACTACCCCAGTGTTCGGGGTAAATCCTGAACAATAAATAATAAAAAAAAAATAGAGCAGGTTGAATTTTTTATGGTAATATGTAGTTATTTGTGTATTACTATACATTAACAGGAAGAATGCAGAATGTTAAACTTAAGATGAGTCTCATGTGGATGACAGAAAATACAGTTTGCAGGCAAGGCAGAGTTGTGTTTTGCCATCAAGCTTTGTCCGTAGAGTAAGATCTATGGTCTGTCTGTGGGAGGCTGTCCAATGTTGATGCGGGGCATGGCAGCTTTCGAATTCATAATGTGCTTTGGCATGTTGTAAGACAGGACTGCAGGAATCCTAGATGGCCATTAAGATTATGACCAGGGCCTGCAACAGGACAAGGTATATGATAACAAGAGAACATTCCCGGCTGGACAGCAGTGGCTGGGCTATGTCATAACAACAACATGTACTGCACGTGGTGGCATGGTTGCGGACAGGACATGTGGCCGACTTGTGCCACGCATAATATCTGGCAACAAGTATCTCCTGCATGCGTATAAACAGTTTGGCAACAGTCTGTTCAGTTTTCCCTGTCAAGCGTAGAATAACACACCAGGTAATTAGTCCCAAGATACAACCCTGGCCAAACCCCGGCACTTTGTTTTTTTGGCTGTCGTCCACGCAGCTGGGGTTGTGTGTGGAGACCTTTATGCCCGCAAGCCACTTCTCTATTACAATTTTTTCTTTGCTGTGGGGTGTCTTCCTGATAAAATATATCAGTGGAAAAAAGTGTTCAAACACAGAATGATATGAATGATATTTGGTGTGAGCTCTGCTGTCCCAATGGGGGGTGTATGGAGGGTATATCACCCAGTGTTCCCATATGTCAGCCAGAGATTCATGTCAGTGATGCAGAGACCTTTGGAAACAACCTTTTCTGAAGTTTTAATCCTTGCATGGGACCAGACAGTGTGAAGATAGGTTCTTGACTTGGGATTTCTCCTGTCAAACTTCATAAAGATAGTGTACCCTCAATCTTTGCCTTTTTTGGTGAGAATGTGGTGGGGGGCATTGGCTGATGCACTTATGAGGGGAAGATGAACGAGAACAGTGTTGGGGCATGACAAGCACTGTAGCTTTTCTTTACAACCAGTCAACTCGGTGCCCCCCACCTCTGTTTTGTTTTACATAACAGATTGACAATGTCAGTTGTGGACTCTGTCTATTTACAATTGATAACAACTGCACACAGCTGATGAAGTGACTTGTCCTAGCATTGTTTGAGCCAGCTTTGGCTGTGTCAAATAAAACAATAATACCTTACTGCCCGAACATAAACAATTGAGAAAAGCATACCGTGGGACCACTACTGGGGATTTTTTTTTTCTTTTGTAACTTCTGTGTTAGTGACTCATGCTAATATTTGGTTATTCTATCCCATCAACACAAGTGCTTCCTTCATCACCAAGCTCATATAGTTTGTATCCAGATAAATCAACCAATAATATTTAAAAATTCAATACCTCTACATCATTTGGTATCTATATTTATGTCTTCCCTTTATCTTCATCAGTAAAAGAATAATTATTAATCCTGCATGAAGAATTTGCTTAATTCTTCTTCCAGAAGCACCGGAAAGTCAAAAAAAAAAAAAATAGGAACAATTGCCTGTGGTGATGTGTTAACTTCACTTGGGTCTGCAATTTTGATGAATTAGGAGCGCAGGACGGAGGTTAAATAGTTTGTGAGAGTCACGCCACCAAAGTTTTCACCTGATACTTGCACAGACATTCTTGATTGCAACTGTGAGCCTGCTCTGACACAAGCTCCTGGTTACAGTAAGCATCACGTCGGGAGGCTGTGCATGCACTCAACAAAACAAAAAGAAATATATACATAATAGTGCTCACATGTCATTCTGCTGTGGTCTGTCTTGTGTTGCTATCATCCTCGGACTGGCAGGAATTCTGTTACTTGACTGTAAAATGTACTTTGTATCACAGTTTTTGTTATTTATGCTCTGGTGGATTGAAGAAAGTAAGAAAGGTTTCTTTCTTAGATTGATTGATTGAATTTTTTTTTAATGAAAAAAAAAAATGCATTCCGTGGTCCTTGGTATTCTTTGATAAATAAATCAGGGTGATTACTCCGAAGCAAACCTTTTGTTTATGTTTTCCGTTTCATATTTTGTGCAAAGTATGACTTCAAATGCCAAATTAGAAGTAGCCTTACAAAATTTTCTGTTGTGTGAAAAAGATCTCCAAAGTATTTTGGTATAGGCCAAGAAATTAAATTTGTATTTATGTAGAGTATGCAAAAACAAATTAATGAAAATGTGACTTTCATATTTATCGTGACATTGAATTGTGATTGCTGTAGTTCACCATGAATTTACTTTTGTTCCCAGCACTTTGCCAATTTTACTGAATGGGCAAAATGACAAAAAAAAATGTTTGAACTTAGATCTAATAAGAACAGCACACAAAATAGAGAAATTGAATCTACAATTTGTCCCTGAAGTACAAAAAGTCACTGATATGAGCACATGTGCAAACAATTGTTCACACGGTATCATAACTAGCATAGATATGTACTACTTTGGATTTTGATTATCTCAAGGAAATTATACAATTATTATAAAAAAAGCACCGTGTTGATAATGTAGACAGATTAATTCAGTGATTCTTATAAGAAAATGATAAAAAAATAATTTGAGGGGGGTGAAGGTGGGGGGTGGGGGCAGGGGTAGCATTAGCACTACGAAACCTGGGAATGAACAAAGACCTGATGTCTGCATAATTGCTTGGTGTTGTGTTGTGGTAATAGAAGTATAAGTGGGCTACACTATGGGAGGAAGCCAGAGATATGAGAGAGGAATGCAGCGTTGTTGTCTGCACTGCTGTAATCTTGCTAAGAATTACAATCATGTTGGCAGGCAACTTCAAATAACTATTTCTTATTGGCGAGCCCCATCTGTTAACTTGTTGACATTGATACAAACAGGGCTAAATTCTTGTGACATCTCAATGCTATATAGTGTCCAGGTAGGGGGACCACAGATGTGACCAGGTATACCTGAGATGTCTGCGAAATGTACCGCTGCTGTAGGCTAGTGGGGCAGAGGTGAAATGAAAGCACTTGTGCCTATTTGGCTGTAACACATGGCTGGCAATACGTCACCTTGATTTTTCGCGTGGACATATGGCATGTGCGTCCTTCATGCTTGTGCCCGGGGAACTTCACCAATGTGTGCAAGTGACATGTTTTAATGGGGCTGTCAGCTTGGGTTAACCTTTAGTCCAGTTGAAAGACTTTTCTCTGGCCTGATATCATGTGACAACAAAACTCTTAAAAAAATAAGAAAAGCAGTTTACCTGAGCTCAGAGAATAGGAAGGTGTCTCCTTCAAATTTTATCCGAGTATAAAATGAAAACAATTTAAAGTTTAATTGTAAATACATGTGACAGTTTATGAAATGGAAGAGGTTGGCACACAGACAGATGTGGTGTTTAAGCTGTGTGTTACGAGAGATGCAGGCAGCATTCTGGTCATGTTGGTATGCTACTCTCATACCTTGTCTGCCCATGTGGCTTGCATCAGTGCAGGTGTACAAATTAATGCAGGGCTGTCTTGCACGGCTCTGTGGCATTCTGTGTGAGCGCTGTGTGATGTGTTACACAATTTCTTGTTTTTCAGTCCATAAATGTTTATAACATATTACCTCCCTCCTGTGAATGTCTACTGCACAGACAACAAAAGGAAAGCCCGCCAAGAAAAGTCTGAGGTCTCGGCACATGTACCTGTGCTGTTCATAAAATGATAACAATCACTGCAGAATTAATAAAGGCATTTAGCCACAAGACTGTAGCTTCTGAATGCTGGGGTAAATTGTTAACGTGTAATTTTTTTTATAAAACCTAACAGTTATTTTGTAATTTATCACAATAATGTGGTAATATTTCAGTAACTTTTGCATAGAAGTGGATCTCAGGCATGTATTGTAACCCTATTCTGCTGGATTAAGGCAGGAGGCAACTAACAGCTTGGCACAAGTTGTACACTAAAGTGACCAACTTTCAGCAAGGGAAGCTGTTGACCCTAAGCATGCTGTGAGGTATGAGCCACAATTCTCAGTCATAATGTTTTTAACTAGCGTTAACAGTAAGGAAACACATTGAAATGCATGGCATAGCAGTCAGTCAGTTCTGGCCCAGCCCAGTGAGAAAGGGTTAAAGTGAACCCAGTATATCACGCCACTGTCTGTGGCTGATGTCAATACACCCCCAAAATAAAACATTTAGAGTCCATTTAGATGAAATTATGATCTGTCAAACATACTGGACCTTGAATCAGGAGTTGGTTTCTCATAAGAGCAGCCTTTGAACAAATTGACGTCTTTCCTGGTCACAACAAGACTGAGTCAATAGTTTTCCTCTGCAATGGTTGGGCAGAATGCACCCGACCCACACCAAGGAAAGCTCTTGAGCTGGCCCCATGCCATCATGATAGATAGGTCTTATCTACAGTTTTCAGCAAAAACTGTTTCTCATTAACCTAAAATGTAAGTAAAAATGTTATAAACAGGGTTGGAATTTAGCAGGTGCCCAATGTCCCAAGGCACGTTCAAATGCAGCCGGGCAAGTTCACTTTACAACTTTGTTTCCCATCGGGCAAGTTAAAGAAAGGTGATTCAAGATAATCAAGAGCTGATATTTTTTCTCAGTTGTTACGAAGCAAAGTGTTCACTCTGCAGGTAAACAACCACTGTTGCACAATTCACAGCAAGCTCCATCAGTATGAGCACTGATTGGTTCCAAATGATCTTATGTCCAGCTTCAAGTACCTTTGCCATTGTTAACCATGTGGCAAGAAAAGTGCAACCTAGCAGTTAAAATGTCTTAAATCATGTGGCCATTTGGGATCGGCAAAGCCCATGAAAAGGGTGCAAAGGACACAGGGAAGAAAAGAATATAATCTGAGAGGTGGTGCTGGTGTCTCACTGCAAGTGAGTTTCAACATTTTTGATGAAAACAGCCAGTTCATATAGTGTATGGAAAGGCAATGACGCGACATGAAGGTGCTGATATGCCAGGGCAGGTTGAGCTTATGTGCAACTTGCCCGCAATTTGAGCAGGAAAGAGTTAAGGCAGGGATCACCGTATCATATTAACCCTTACATAGGTGGAGTCAGAGTTAACCCTTCTTGGACTCGAGCAAAAATTTGTGTGGCTGCATTACTGCTTAAAATGTAAGTTGCATCAGGATACTATTGACAGACCTTGTTTCAATGCTGACTTAAAACATCTTATGTGTTGTAACTTATCACAGATGAAAGAAGCGTGCAAGGAAAAAGCTGTAAAGGCGAGGTAATGTTGGACAAAGGTGCACATTTCAACCCTCCCACTCATAACCCCAAATATGTAGCCATTGTAGATATGGAAATGCGGAATGAAGATCACTTTGTGCCGGGCCGAGTTACCACATTGCGTACCCCAGTGGCTCCTGTTTAATAAGGGCTCCACCAGTGTTCTGGGGCCAGTAAACACCATTCTTGCTTTGGGTGCAAATTATCTTGCATTCATGTATATGTAATTATAATGTGCACCAGGCAGCCGTTACAAGGACAGTTTCAATTGCATTTGACAGTGGGACATTCATTTTGGTATGTTAAGCATCCAGAGCATTGGAGCAAATGAAAGTTGTTTGTGAAAGGAGCATCGGATATAATAACTCACATTAAAGACCACGTAAACTGCAGCCGATTCTTTAATTTATTTACCGTGCACTGGTTCCGTAATGCGTTAAATGCAGGGTCATTTCATAAATCCTGGTCTATTGCAAATTAGGCTTAAGTAGGTGAAGTCTTGGGATCACTTAGCGCTTCTTAGAAAACAGGATATACTTTAGAATTCAAGAGTGGTTGATACTAGATGTAAATAACACCGAAGAGACAAGTGTCACAAGAGATGTGGAAATGTGATTGCGAGTGCACTGAATAGTGTGCTTAGCTTTATGAGCAGAGTGAGACCTGAAAGGCCAGGGCCATTCTAATTTCTTGTTTTATCATGTCCTGTCAACACCTGACAAATATGACTCAAGAAAACCAGCGGTTCTGACCTGGCCAAAAGGGTTACTTCTGGTCAGTGTGGGAGGAAGGAACGTTTGGATTTACAGGAGATGTTTAATAGACCTTTACAGAATTAAAGATAACTAATGGTGAGATTTGGTTGTGGAAGGACTGACTCTTTAAGTAGCGTAGACAGATGGTACAAATTCACCCTTTTCCCCTTTCGCCCCTTTAACGGGCCAAAAGTGGCTGGTGGTCAAATGTTGTCTGCTTCAGTGTTTTCAACTAGTTTCGAAAGTAATGAAAAACAATTTGATTGAGAATTGTAGATGAGACCTATCAAGATGACCTTCCCCAGGTCAACAGCTTTCCTTGGCATGGGTTGGGCACTGGGTGCCCAACCCATGCCAAGGAAAGCTGTTGACTTAAAGTCTTAATTCAAGGGGGAAAGGGTTAAAGCCTCCTGTTTTAAGTCATTGCACACTAGTAATAAGAGGTAGGTAAAAGGTCTGCATTGTTAAGCCAGTTATGCTCCAGTCATCTTCATGGCAGGTAGAGCATGACATTTTAGATTATGGAATTGTTGGCGCTTGAACGAAAGATTATTTTTGGTAAAAAATTAAAGCATGCAATTGTAATCTATTGCCAGATAAATATACAGGAACTGATATCTGGTGTGAAATGAGTCTGTGTGTCCTAAGTCTTGACAATTTCTATTCCAGGTGAACTGGAATAATCACAAACAGAACATACATGTACTTTTAATGTGAAGTGACTTTGGTTCTTACTACATGTATACAGTGATGATAGCGATCCTTCAATAAGTTGAAGATCTGCATAACTTTCTTTGTCAAGATTCAAAAGCATAATCCCCTGCATACAAGTGCATGATTTGTATGTCATTTTACCAGTTAACTTGTCTTTTTATGACCAGAATGATGAAGTGTCAAACGAACAGTTAACAAGGTTTACCAATTTCATGTGCACTAGCCTGGGACAAGTGAAATTTCAATCAAGGCAACTAAAAATTTTAAAGCACCTACCCTTGACCTCATGGGAATGAGGACCTGAGTGAGTGGGTGGGTGGGTGGGGGGGGGCATGAGATGGTGGGCCATGGATATGTCACACTCAATTAAAACAGTCCATCAATAAGTCAGCCTGTAATGCAGTGCGGGTTGTGACACTGGTCTGTCTGCATATTTCTTCACTCTGTCAATCCAAGTTGATAAGCTCACACATACATGTTAAGCACAGGGCAATTGCTGTCAACAAATCACTGTCTGTCTTTTGGTGGCAGGCTGGAAATTTTACAAAAGAAATGCAGTGCCACCATACTGGACTTTTTTTGGGACATTTTTCCCCCGCCAAGTTTATAATGACCAAAAGTTTTTATGTAGTTTTGCAATATTTATTATATATATTGAAAGTTAAGAGTCTATTAAGAAATAAAAGATGACAAGATATGGATGGATACAATAACATATAAAGTAGTCCCTGTCGTGAGAGACCCCTGCTGTGTGAGACCCGCTTTCATGAGAGACCCTTTTTACAGATTTCCAAGTGGCATACTTTCCATATTAATCAACCTGTCATGACAAACCACCTGTCTTTTAAGGCCACATTTGTCACAGGAGTAATTTCTGGTGAAAGGGCTCAGTGTACCACTATTTACAGATACCATCTTTGTATCTGACACTGATGATATATAGATCGTTAATTCAAATGTTAAAATTTCTTGCACTATCAATTTACCAGAGCACAGAAATCCTACATGTCTACAAGATTTTCAGTAAAATACAAGATGGAGCAGAATTAAAGACAGTCACCCAAACCACTTTTTATGTTCAGAAAGGTGAAGCATGGACCAATAATACCAGGGCAAGTGGTGTCAGTGTATGTGTGTGTGTGTGTGGGGGGGGGGGGCAATGTGTGGTATGTCACTGGCACATCTCCAGACGTGGCAGGCTTTCACGCAATAAGTAGGGGCTTTGACAAATAGTTTGGCCAATTACACTCATATTATATTCAGAATGCAGAACACAGTTCTAGAATGTTGGAATTGTGAAATGGTTAGCATTCCCTTTTGGAGTAGGAATGATGTACTGGTTGTTATTCATTAAACAAGTCAAACAAACTGTGAAGGAAACCACAGGCTACACATTATTTCATATATTTCCAGGGTCATTGAAGGGTTATATGTTCGTCTCTTAAAATAGGAACACACTTCCCTTTACCTCAAAACCCTTGACCTTTATGTGCCAAAAAAACAAACAAAAACAAACAAACAAAAAAAAAAAAAAAGAAGAAGAAGCAAGCAAACAAAACAAAAATAAAACCCCAACTTTTTATTCATTACCGAATTATACAGCCAGCACTTAATAGTAATACATGCATTGGTATATTTAAAAAATGGTATTGACGGCATCCTGTTTACCCTGTGGAGACTGAATAAACAGCTTTCTTGAGTACAGTCTGGGGGCAGTGCACTCAGCCTGCACTGAGAAATTAAATCTGTTGATTGGTCACCTGTCATTATTTGATGAAATGAAGAAGCAGACAATATTTACAGAGGTACAGTGGTCCCTGTCTTATAAGGCCATCCGGCCTCATAAGAGGGGTGGCCTATCTTAAGGGGGAAATAAAATGAAAATACCATTCTTGCTGCATGAAGAAGTGGCCTGTGTAGAGGGGGGGGGACCTCTCATGGGGGGGGGGGGGGCTTACAAGAGGGGGACGGACTGTAGACCATTTCTGGTAGATTTTAATGGGGAAAAGTTGCATGAAGATACATTGGTTTTGGGACCCTCCAGGTAAAATCAAATTTAGCTACTTGCTTTAGTTCAGAACTTGATACTAAGTCAGATCTCCCCAGAGTCTCTCCCTAACTTTGTTTATATACTGCTGAAATCCCAGCCTGTATCCTCAAACTTATTTGCATGTTGCTGGCACATTGAGGTTTGCATAGGCCTTGGGCTGTATACAGTGTAATTCACTTCTGCTTTGTAACTGGCTGTGCCACTGATGCACTGCCTCAGGTGTTTTAAGATTGATGAAAAGATCAAGGTGGACCTAGCCAAAATTTACTAATCAGAGATGCAATGGGGCCCATGCATCAACTGACAGTCCTTCATAAATACTGTTACATGGTCTGCTAAACTGCAACAAAATGCTTCTGCCATGTAACAGAATACACTGCAACCTACATGGCAAGAGTTTAATTTAGGTGAGACATAACGTTCGTCTACATGTATTCTTGTTTCAGTCAGACTGTCTGAGTAGCCTTTGAGACAAAGTCTTGTGAAAACAGTGTGGCCTTTTCAGGGTGCAGACATAAAAGGACTGCATTTTCAAACAGTAGACCAAGTTATCCTCATGTACTCTATTCACTTTGGTAGCACTGTAAATACATGTATTAATCATGGTATTTGAAGTTTGAATTTATATAAGCTTTTGAAAGAGGGGGGTAAAGGGATTTTCCATATTGGCATGCTGGGATTTTATTTATCATACTTGCATAGTGGAAGCCCCTTTATTTTGTTGTCTTTCACACCAGCCATTATCTCTATATTTTCTGTACCTTATACTGGGTCAAATTATTATCTGTACCAGTGTACTGGGATCACCTCTGCTGTTTCTGTTAGTGGGCACAATTAACTGTGGTTGAATAATATAAATGAACACAGATACATAGGTGAACAAAAAAAATAAAACAACAACCTAAAAAATAATATTTATTGTTTGGCCGAAAATGAAGAATTGACTGATAAATCATAATGATGGAATCATAACATTAATTCCATGTAACTATCAGTCAAAACTGCCCATACACAAGTACAAACATAGCATCTAACACAATTATAGCCAATATATTTGTAAGAAAAAAAAAAAAAATAAAAAAAAATAAAAAATAAAGGGAAGGGTGGGCGGGAAAAGAAAAGTCATGACTGTGAACCACCCTGTACAAAGATCAGGTTCAGAATGAATGAACAAAGACATCGGTGGGAAAATTAGAACAATAGCTTAATGAAATAACAAAGACATAGGCGGGAAAAAGAACAAAGCTTGAGTCTGAATGGAAACCTACAGTGAAAATAAAATCAGGAATCCCAAGAAACACATTATTATTGTGTATCCCCGTCAATTAAATATTTTGAATTATATTCTACAATACAAAATAACAAAATTAACTGTGGTTGAATAATATAAATGAACACAGATACATAGGTGAACAAAAAAAACAAAACAACAACCTAAAAAATAATATTTATTGTTTGGCCGAAAATGAAGAATTGACTGATAAATCATAATGATGGAATCATAACATTAATTCCATGTAACTATCAGTCAAACCGCCAAAACAAACCACGGCCAAACAAACAACAACAACAACAAAAAAAAGAAAAACTTATTATCTGTGTCAATACAAACGATACATATAATCAGTTTACTTGTACATATTAAACCAAGAACCATTAATTCAAATATCATTTCAGCTGGCCACACATATAAACATAAAACACAGCAAACACAGATACTGCATTTGCAAAACCATCAATTTTACACTCTCACTGCTGTAACATGAAATATATACCTGCATGGATTTAAATAATCACCATACACATCAACCAGTCCAATGTCAGCGACTGTCTTGGCATCTCGAAAATAATCAGACCTTCAACACAATTTCTAATAGTGCTGAAATTATGAGAAAGAATCTCAATATGTACCACTCCTTTCAATGAGTTCTCTCATCGCAATACCCACCTGCAACTTGTCATTTAAAGAAAAATCTAAATACCTCATATAAGCTTCCGATGACCAATCACCGTGTTTCTTAATAATTTATCCGGGCACTTGAGCTTTGAAGGCAAAAGTTGCCCTACCATGCCTAAAACTATGTCCTGTAAACCTATCAGCCTTTAAGCCAGCCTTCTTTAAATCTGACCTCATAACTTGCACAGAATAATATTCAGTGACACACTGAAATTTAGGAGAAGTTGCAAAAGTAAAAGCTGGAAAAGACTGTTTAGCAGGAACTAAGTCTAAAAGCTTTTGATAAGCCAGAACAGGACAAAGTATCGAATGTCCAAAAGATGGTAAAGGAATAGAAACAAGTCTTTTCCCAGCTTGATTAGTTTTGGACCACCCAAACACTACTAACAAACTATAATCTGCAACTAAAATATCTCCCCTGCTGAGTTGTTTTCTGGCATCAAACTTGACAAAACTGGACGGAACCATATTTGATTTACGCGCCATAGTGAAAAAGGCAATCAGATAAGCAGTCCAGCAAGCTGTATGTAAAGGTAAGGAAAAATCAAAATGTGGAAACATACTGTGCAAAATTTGTGGTGTCATAGGAGCTGCCTGCTTGACATGATGCATTTTCAAGTTAGCTATACCCTTAAGCAATAATTTGCACTCCATATGTTCCAAATGTTTGAATTCATAACCACACAAAATGTGTAGTACCTTGACACCATGCAAATAGTTAAGAATCGAATTAACAGATTTGAACTTTCTACTTAAAAACTGAGCAAATGTACAAACAGTGTCAAGAGATGAAGGTAACACCTCTAAATTAAAATATATACAAAAGGAAAGAAAAGTGTTCCACTGAGAGTACAAGTTTTTAAACGTCCCACTTGCAAAAGCGGCTTTCTGTGAATTGACTATGTCCCTCTGTAACTGTGCCAATACTATGCCTGCAAATAAACAAAATATGTTTATATGCACTTACCAGTCTGATGAAAACATGAATAAATCATGTGAAACATACGTCTCTTTCATTTGAGTACCAACACATCTGATGAATTCGTTCAACATGGAAGAATCAGTATGGCATCTCGACAGCAAGTCACTAAGTCGATTACTAGAACTACCGATGTGAACCGCTTGAACGTGTGTCTGAGAAATAGCCGATAAATAGGCAACTTCTCTCAAGCAAGCACATAAACATTCATTTCTGATTCTCCCACTATTCAACGCAATCACTGAAACTTTGTTATCACAAAAAATTTGGATACTGTGACCAGTCAAATGATGACCCCAAAGCTTCAAAGCAACGACTACTGTAATCAATTCCAAACAATTTATATCAAGACTCAGGTTCAAGACATAATCTGGAAAGACTGAATGAAAATATTCACCAGTAGTATGTGAATAACCACGGCAACCTGTGAAACAAGCATCTGTAGAGATCAGAGCATCTGGATCAGACCACTGAATCTGAGGTATAATAGATATGCCGTTATATTGTGCCATAAACACTCTCCACCAGTTCACGTCTTTCATAAAACTGGATGGAACAGGAACCTTGTGATTATGGGAAAAGCAGTTCAAATTGCGCAAATGCTGTAACATCCGAGAGATAAATATGCGTCCTGGCCGGACACACCTAGCAGCAAACTGCAATTTCCCAATCAAAGATTGAACTTCTTTCTTTGATGCATCGACTTTACCCAGCCACTCTTTAAGAATATTTTGAATATCCTCATACTTTTCAGAAGGTACTGATATTGTCATTCTTTCCGTATCAATACGAACACCAAGGAATATCATACATGTAGTAGGAGACACAGATTTATGTACAGCCTCACAAGCTCCTAAATCTCTCAGCAACTGCCTTAAATACTGAAAGGCTTCACCTGCCCTAATTTTAGAGTCCGCCCCACCAAAGTCATCTAGAAAATTCACTGCAAAATAACCAGCATTTCTGTACAAAAAAGAAATAGCATCAGTGAAACGCTGGCAAAACATTGCCGATGACCTAAGTCCAAAAGGAAGGACTCTATCAACGAAAATTTTACCACGCCATGAATAGCCAAGTAGCCTAATATCACCTGGGCAGACAGGTATTTGCCGATAGGCTCTCGAGAGATCAGTTTTAAATAAAAGACATCCAGTTCCCAACTTAACTACTATGTCAAGTAAATTATCCACTGAAGGATAGCGTACTGATGAAGGAATCCCCAAGTACATGTCCTTACAAATTCCGTCATTTACTGAATATCCCCAAGGCCATGAAAGATCTAGTATTACTCGCCTACTACCTGGTGACCAAAAAGAAAAGTCATGACTGTGAACCACCCTGTACAAAGATCAGGTTCAGAATGAATGAACAAAGACATCGGCGGGAAAATTAGAACAATAGCTTAATGAAATAACAAAGACATAGGCGGGAAAAAGAACAAAGCTTGAGTCTGAATGGAAACCTACAGTGAAAATAAAATCAGGAATCCCAAGGAACACATTATTATTGTGTATCCCCGTCAATTAAATATTTTGAATTATATTCTACAATACAAAATATCAATACCTTTTGCACAAGTTGTGTGCAGTTGCTGGATATTCTTATGACCAAAGATGCACACTTGATGTCACTGGGGATACAGTATACAATACAGCCCTAATTATCACCAGGGACAGCATACAATATCTGTAATGTGTTTCAGGACCTGTCATGATGGTTTAAGATAAAACTGAAAATTACATCCCCCATTTGCCTGCAAAGCAGACTCTTATTGTGTTTTATATCAGAACAGGTTCCTAGTATAAGGCAGAGCTTCAGAGGCAATAGCCCATCCTCTCCTCCCCCCTCCCCCCCACCCATATTATATACACATTTCTGTTGAGCTTCTTGGGCCTCAAAGCCAGTATATCAGTCACCCATAATACCTACTCAGAAAGAGTTCAAATCCATGCCATCAGGTATAGAAACGATGATGGCTTTCCGGGCATAAAATGCAAATGTAAAGTTATCACTCCTTGCAGGTAGCTTCTGTTAACCTGAAGTGCATAATTATAGGGCTGGCAAAATCAGCTGAGCACTGGACTGTCATGATCCCCATCCCTAGATCCAGTTAAGCCCAATGCATTCTATTTAATGTGTCATCAATAAATAAAGGCTTAATATAATCGTGGATGTACTGCTATCAGTTATCCCAGTTACATGTGTTTCTTGTGCCTCTGTTTATCTTTGCTGGTGGGTCTGTTGTTTCATGGGTCCAGTCAGGCAGTGCCAGGTGGAGTTTGCTGGTACACACGATGTTATCAGCCATACAAATGGACAGTTTGATACACAAGTCCAAGTTATGCATGCACAATTATACTATCATGAATACACAGGGGAATGTTTCAAGAACACACTGATTGAGGGTCGTCAGCTTCAAGCTTTAAAGATTGAACTGACGTGCATTTTCAGTTTTGTAGCTTTTACATGCCCAGTGGACATAGTTTCTATTCATTTATGCCAAGGCCAGTACAGCTAATACATTTGCATGCAGGAAGAGGTTGAAGGATATACAAGGCCTGTTCATGTTATGTCACTAACTGGTTTTATTTGCGACAGTTAAGATTGGAAGTAGGAAAAAAATAAATATAAATGCTGACTTTACATTCTGGGCACATGGACCTTTTTAAGCAATACAGAATATTTTATGTAGAAATTATCTAGACAGAACTTCAAAGAATAATTCATGCTTGTACCGTGCATGCCGTTCATCATTCATGCATGTTGTGATTAGCGCGCTTGGTATTGTCTAACAGAAACTTCATTTATGTGAAATGTATTTGCTTAGCCAATTAACCTGTTGACCAGCCAGACTCGTGTATTAATTGTATAAGAACAGGTGTACAGGTGTCATGGCAGGTCAGCCACTCGTACTCAGCCTTGTGTGGAGACCGGGCCACACTGAGCCCAGCTGGCCTGCTCCAGCCACAACAATACCAGGCACCACGAGCCACACGTATCCTGGCCCACACATTCCTGGACCCAAAAATTCCTGTTACGTTTATTTTTAGTAGCTATTCAGACCATGTGACAGATTTCATATATCGACGAGGTGTTATGTATATTATATATGTGGATGGTACACATATGTGTGCTAGATGACAGCTTGGCTGGTATAGATCACATAGCAACAGGTTGATTCAGGTGCATGCAAGGTGCTCGGTTAACCTGGGGTGGGTGGGTGGGAGGTATCAAAACATGGGACCTTGCTTGTAAAACAAGGAGATGCATCTGACTCTGATATGTGGGAGAATCCAGCAGCAGACAACAAAAGAATGGAAGTTTACTCTCTAGATACAGGTCATTCAGTATGCATAATCAATAGCTTTGTATATGCAAAGTGATGTTCGTATACATATGTATGACAAAACCACCAGTAGATGTCAGTTACCTGGACAAAGTTTGAGGATGGTGTTTCAAACATCTAGCATGTTCTGAATTATGTTTTAGTTTTAAAACTGCATCACATGAAATCTGGCATTAACTTTGTGTCAACATTGGGTTGGGAGCACATGGTGCAGCAGCTTGGAATGGCCATGTATTCGGCGACAAAGACGAGGTCTTTCTGGAGGTTGTCATGCTGATGCTACTCTCAGGTCAACTGAACCTCTCTGTCACATGTGGAAGGCAAAAAGACAAACAGACACAAGTTCTCCACAGGCTGTTGTGCACCACATCTCGCTGCTTTATTTTTTTTTCTTAATGTTGTTGTTGTTGTCAAGCAGCATTTAAAGAAGTTTGACTACATAATTTTGGCCCACATGGTTATATAGACAGCTTAATTGTATGTGTATTCTGTGCTAAAAATACAAATACAATCTCCTTGCCTTTTTTGTTTAGGGGAATTTGGGAGAATATGGATTTACTTTTCCAGAAGATTGAAAGGCAACAATAGGATACAGCGAAAATAAAACAACTGGTACATTTAGGATTATCCGCTGTCATAATTAGGCCTTGCCTGCTGTGTCGTGTGGTGGGGAGGTCATGTTCCTGTGGCATCATTTTCTAAAGTTGTAATTTTTCAGGCGACTATATCATTGAACTACTTCTGCCATAGGAATTCCAAGACTACTCTCTCTCTCTCTCTCTCTCTCTCTCTCTCTCTCTCTCTCTCTCTCTCTCTCTCTCTCTCTCTCTCTCTCTCTCTCTCTCTCTCTCTCTCTCTCCCTCCCTCCCTCCCTCCCCCCCATCCGCTTTGATTTGATCAGATTTAGTGATTTTATTTGTGTGGAATCTTAAAGATGGTGAAGCCTTACAAGGTATTGCGTCCAAGCAGACCAAACTCCAGATCATCTCTGTTAAGTCACGCAACATGTGATGTCACCTTTGACCTGCTTTTGTCTGGTCATGAGCTACTTACAAAAAACTCATTACATTTGCCCATTAAATGAAAAGTTATCAAAGTATTAGCATGTTAAGCTGTGCAGACACCCTAGCTCAGGGTCTTCCCAAATTCACACTATATTGTATTTGTGTCTTTTTGCCCAGAACTTTTCCTAGCAGTCATTACCCTATTCCACAGTCCAAACTCTTTACTCCCTTTACTCTATATGTTATCCCCCAAAAAGTGGCTCCTTATATGGCCATTGGAAAATTTAATTCTTTCATCATTGATGTCCTTGAATAGGCTGTTTTGTGATCAAAGAATCTTGGAGATGCCAGGGTGTTCCAAAATGGCAATACATCATGATAATGTCCTTGCATTGAAGTTATGCCAAAGGTGTGTGATTTTAATAAGTATCCTTGACCCAGCTTTCTCCAGTCTTGACCTATCTGTCAGTGTTGAGTCTTGACCTATTTATGAAAAAAAAATTGCCATGATTCCAAGTGGCACTGTATTTTTTTCTCTCATTTTGGGCTCTGTGGATTACCTGCCTGAATAGCATAACTCATGGTAATTTGTTTTACCCCAAAAATGTAAAGGTCAAGGTCATATGGCCATTGAAAAAAAATGTGTTGCTGTGTCAGCTCTCATGCTTTTCCTTTGTCATAAAGTGTCATATCAAGGCTTGCAGATGGGTGACCTTGACCCAATTTTTAAATTCAGGGGGGTCACATAAATTCAAGAAGGAATTCTGTTTGTGTGGCTTTTAGGGAAGTGTGTTGCATAATTACACCACCCCTTTCTGTTTGTTATGAATACTATATCAGAGAAAAAAAGTTGGGGAGGTCAATTTCATCTACTTGAATGATGTGGTCACTGCCAGGCTGGTGCTGGCCTGAGAAATGATCAGGATATTGTTCAGAGAGGCTCTGCTTGTCTGATTGGCCCTTTTGCTTGACTTTGCCAGTCGATTTGAAGTGAGGATAGAGTGAAAAGATTGCTTGATTTGTTTTGGAGGGAAGAATGAATGATACAAACAGTACATCCCACTTATTATCAGATGGTAAAAGTGGACGCCTGTAGAGTATGATTGGCAGAGATAAAAAAAAAAGTGGTTAAAACCAGTAAACAGCTATCATTTTGTTTTGAGCACATAGAAGAAAAAAATACATGTATGAAGAAAACATATTTAATTTCATTGGATTTTTTCAGCTGAAATACATACGTGAATGTTGTTGTTTGTTATTCTTGTGGTTAATATATCATTGCACAAAAAGTTCAATTTTCTAATGCTGTGTCATCATGGGACTAATTAGTGATGACGGTGGCCTACTTTTTCATATCTCAATTGTTCCCACCTTGAGTAAACAATTTGTTAATGGTTCACTTTGATAAAGCTTATCAGCTATTATACCTGGGGGATGACCCATGCAGACCTGACATGGCATGTATACTAAATTCCCTGTTTTTGAAGCTCTACCTTTTTGGTAGCTCTAAAGTGTTACATGAGAACTTTTTGTATGAGATTCCTAATTATCCTGCTCATGCATGAGCAGACTTGATGTTGTGAGAAGTGAGGCTGTACATTACACACCTGTGCACGGACTCTCCCTCATGTCAGTGGGCAACTTCTCTTGCCTTCTCAACAGAACAGCTGCCATGTAATCTGTGCCAGACCAATTGTACCACACAGTCTTTTTAGAAGGCAATACCGTCTCTTAATTAATATCATATGTGTTACATATGGATGTATCAATCAATAAGTTGGCCAACAGCAGGCATATGTTCTCTAGAGCAAGGAAAGGAAAACATTGACAGGGTTATCATTTCAGATTTAAGTAGCAGGTGGAAAGGTAAAAGTATAGGAGCATAGAAATAAAGTACCAGCAATTCACTTTAGAGTCATTTTGCTGACAATAGATGAAAGAAGCCTTGTAGACCAAGCACCTCTCATCTGCTTGTCTTCAAAAATCTGTAATAATCCCCCCACACACACACACACACACAAGAGTCTCCAGGTGTTTGGAATGTAAATTTCATGTGTTCTTATGATTTTGCTAAATTTTCCTAGATATGGAAAACAGTTTAACTGAGAATTTTACAACTGGACTCAGTTTCAATCAAATTGTGAAGGGTTAATGCAATGTGAAACAAACCCTTATCCCCCTGGGGATACTTTTGGTCGTGTATGGTCTGTTGTCATGTGGATGTTACAGGGTTTGTGTTAGGAAATGACAGGGTTAAGGTGATGTGATGTAACCTCTTGTCTTCTGGAGATGCTTTAAGCAGTATATGGCCTGTCGTAAAAGTGTGTTCATCAGAACCAGAAGCGTGTGCTCCCCCAGTGGACCATGTCTTGCACCTGAGGCACAGTTTATTGTCACCAATATCCTGAAATCAGGGGGCTCCTAAAATTAAGCACCTGGAGCATCTTAACTCTCATCTCAGATGGACTGCAATTCTCCCATTTTGCTCAAGTCATAGAGATTTGCTTTGATAATGATAGCTGATGTGGGTTAGCTTTTAATTCAGTACTGGGGGCAACAACAGTGTTACTGCTGTTGTAGGACAGGATGTTGCACACAGTAGATAACTGGTTTGGGTGATTTACTCAACGGCTTAATCAGTCTTTTCTTCACACACCTGTAAATTGAATCTCAAATCAAATGTAAGTGCACCCAGTATTATACTTGACCTTTGAGTAGATTTGCATAAAGCACTGGTTTTATCTTTGGAGGTAAACACATATTGATAGGTGAAATGGCATCTTGCACAGCACATTGCTGTCGTGGGCCCTTGGACAAAAGGCAGTTGAGTATAATATGGATGTATATGGGCGTGACAGAATACCACTTCAGGAGTCTTTTGTTTCAAAATCAAAATGACATTCTACAAGCAGAATGTAATATACATGTACATGTAATTACATTAAATCAGATGCACCTGTCATTAGGATGATTTGGTAAAAAAATCTAGTTTGTTTGGTACTTGCATAGACACAAATGAATATTTCATCCGTTTCCATGTTTATCAAACCTTAGCTGTTGGAGAGTTCAAAATTAATTTTGGCCCAAACATTGGTAAAAGCTGCAGGGTGTTTATCAAGCTACTATAATACTGTACACCAGTTAAAAACTATAAATTTTTGCCACAGAATTAACTCCTTTTGGTACACCAGAGATGCCCAAAGTGATTTTTCTTCAGCAGCATAGTCATACATACCTGTTGCTTTTTAGCTCAGCTGACTTGTCAGTCAGCTGAGCTTATCTTATGGTCCTCCGTCCGTCGTCAGTCCGTCCGTCAACAATTTACATTTTCGACTTCTTCTCCGAAACCGTCAGCCAGATCCACTTCAAACTTGGTGGGGATGTGCCTTGGGTGGGTCTCTACCAAGTTTCTTCAAATGGTCACGGTCCATTGATTTTTGGATTTTTAATGAATTTTTTTGTTCTTTTTTGGGCAGATCTTAAAAAATCTTCTTCTCTGAAACCGCTGACCCAATTACTTTGATATCACACAGAAACACTCCCTGGGACACCTAGTTCTTAATTTGTTCACCAGGTGGCGCTGCAATTTTTTTTCTATTTTTTTATGAATTTTTGTGTGTTATAGCTATTTTCGACTTCTTCTCCAGAACCGTCACTCAGATTAAGCTGAAACATGGTGGATATGTTCCTTGTAGAAGGGTCAAACAAAGTTGTTCACTATGTGGGAATGCTGCAGATTCCTGATTTTTAACGATTTTTTCCATTTGGGTACTTATTGGTTAATGCAGCTTTCCTATTGATTACTATGGAAGTCAGTGAGTATTCTAATGCTAATTCACATTTGCGACTTCTTCTCCAAAACCATCATCCAGATTAACTTCAAACTTGGTGGGGATGTACCTTGGGTGGGTGTCTACCAAGTTTGTTCCAATGGTCATGTTCCAATGAATTTTGTTTTTTTTTATGATTTTTTTTTTCAAAAATCTTTTCAAAAGTTTTAACATGGGAATTTCTTGTAATGGTTATAACTTAAATAATTTTGGCCAGATTTACTTCAAACTAGGTGGGGATGTGCCTTGGGTGGATCTCTACCAAGTTGGTTCAAATGGTCACGCTCTATTGATTTTTGGAATTTTTATGATTTTTTTTCTCGTTTTTTGGGGGCAAACCTTAAAAACTCTTCACCTGTGAAACTGCTCACCCAGTTGTTTCGATATCGTTCATAGACACTCCCAGGGACACATAGTTCCCAATTTGTTCACCAGGTGGCACTGCAATTTTTTCTAATTTTTTTTTATGAATTTTTTATATGGTTTTGTTATTTTTCACTTGTTCTCAGAACTGTCACTCAGATTAAAGTGAAATGTGATGGATATGTTCTTGTGGAAGGGTCAAACAAAGTTGTTTACTAGGTGGCACTGCTTTGGATTCCTGATTTTCAAGTATTTTCAACTCGGGTACTTATCGATCAATGCAGCTTTCCTATTGATTACTATGGAAGTCAATGGGTATTCTAGTGCTAATTCACAGGACAACTGACACAAAATTTACTGTTTACTTGATAACTTGAGATCTGTTTTGAGTTAGTACTGTGATGTTGCACATGTTAATGTTTTTGTATGAAGGTCATGCTCAGACAGTACATGAATGACTTTGACCTCATTTCTGGGGTCACAGTGCAACATACATGAATTTTACTCTTCATTATAACTTGAGAACTACTTGAACCTTGATGTTGCACATGTTAGTGTTCTTTTATAATGGTCAGACTTACTCAGAACATGGGTGACCTTGATCCTTTCCCAAGTTCATAGATCTGCAAGTGTGATGAATGTCAAGATCAGCTGAGCATGGGCTGTTCACACAGCCCTCTTGTTTAGTATTTCCCCAGGAAAAGATTTACCAAGCAACACGGACCAAGTTGTGTATCCCTGGACCAAGTTGTATATCCCTGGACCAGGTTATGTATCTGTGATTTATACCATCACTTGAAGCCGAAAAATTACACACAAAAAAACAACAACTTCTACATCTGAGCATAGAAGAACCAAAAGTGAAACTATGCCCATGTTGAATTATTCAAGATGTATGAGAATGTCTGAAAGGCTTGTATTAGGGCCAGAGCCCATCAGTTAAACAGTTGTTTGTGGGAATATACCGAGCTTGCCCTGCAAAACAATTGGGTAATAGCTTATGCATGGAGATCAGTTCATCATTGCTGTTTATAACCTTTCCATTTGTCTGGGGAAATGAAAGTTTCAATGGAAAATAAGTTTCCATGACTGCAAATGTGAGTGTGTGTGCCTTTAAGAGAGAGCAGACACACTGGTATAGGTGGGAGTTTTGAATGGCATAGCTTTTTATTGCAATTGAAAAGATTTGCTATAATACATTTAAAACAGTTCTCTGAATATGTATGATGTGAAGTGCTATAAAATATGCATACTGTTCACACAGTGCATCTTTATAATTTATACTTAGAAGATTTAATTTTGTTCTATCCTTGGGTGAGCAACAGACACTGAAGGGTGGATATCCGTTTATCAGTGCTCATAAAATCATTCTTCACAACACTTCTGGTTAGATGAGAAATGGACACGGACATTATGGTATCTGTTTCCCAATGTGCCTAATAACCAGTTACAGTTTCTACTTTCTGTTGAAATTGTGTGCAGGGGTTTTCCCCTTCACAGCCAGATGATAGGTTTTCACGACATATTTGTTTTTATATGCTGATTCCTGTTAACAATATGTTTCAAGCACAGGAGTGTGACTTTTTTCTACAAGTATGTATGTTTCTTTGTGTGAACCATCATCAGTGTTGTGTGTATATGCAGCAAGCATTTAGATGTGTAAACCTACAGATGTAAACTCAAAAAAAAAAAGAAAAAAGAAAAAAAAGTAAAAGCATACATGGCATTCCAGAAAGTTTTTATTTAGTGTACAAATGCTCACCGTGTATCAACATGAAAAGCATGTAGGGAACTGTGTCAAGCAGAATGTTATGAAAAAAAAAAAAACTTTGAGGAATACCTATAAATTATATACACATTTCAGATATCTCCTATAATAGTGTAAAAATACTATCAGCAATGTTCTTCAAAATGTTATAGAACAGAAACAATGCTAATGCTGCATAATTTTCAAGTTTTCGTGCAATTACTGTGTCTGCTCTCTTTTGCCTGCTAAACAGACTAAGCTCCATATATTCCCCACTTTATTTAGGTGAAAAAAAGTGCAGTTTGGTGTGCTGAGGAGGCAGTTGCCTTGTATGATCAAGTACATACTAACCGATACCTGAGAGCATGTGTCTTGGAGAGTACAGTGGCCCTGCCTTGAGACATCACTCCAATGAGAGACGACCTGCTTGGAAAACCACCTATTTGGAATTCTTTGCTTATTATTTTTTGTCTTATTCGTACCTCCCATGAAAGACCACCTGTCATGAGAGACCACAATTTGGTCATCCCTATGGGGTCTTTCAAGCCAGGTTTCACAGTATCATCTTTGATGCTGCAATGAATTGCTCATTTATTGTGTTGTGACAAAGTGAAGGTCAGTGACCTAATACACAATAAGTTATTCATCATTAGGTACATGTATATAGACTAAATATGCTGCACGTCCTACTATGCACTCTTCAGAGGTGGCAGCCTGTCCTATGGCAAAACACCTTTTGTTGATCATACTTGACTGAGCACACCGATTGTCTTCTGAAGCTGGGATATATATATACCTCTGATTTTTGTAGGACTGTCCTGATTTGAAGACTCCAAAAGTTAAAATGAGGTGATTTTGAGGGGAAATGGCCCATGTTCTTTGTTTTCATGCACATTTTACCTGCAACTGCTCATTCAAAACATTTGGGTATTGACACCTATGTGTGTATATCATGTAGTAATGTAGAAAAATTGCAAAGAGATGTTAGGTTTTTCAAATACTTTGTTAAACCACAAGTCTGACAGTTGTGTGACACTTCACATTGCATGACAAAGTTATTTCTAAAATGTAAAACCTGTATTCAAAGAGTTCAGAAAATATGATTAGATCTTCCTACATTGTAAAGGTTTAACAATACTTTGTGAAAGAAAGATTTTAATATGCAAGTATATTAATTTTATTTATTATGTAAAGGGAATTAATGTATTAATCCCTCCACATTTAAACTGCGTGTAATAAACTTTCATGGTAGATGAAGCTGCTCAAGAGGGCCCAAATTTATAATGTAATCTGGTTCAACATTTTTAATTAAAATTCTAATTAATCAAAAACATTTTTAAAAGTTTGGATTGAGATAACCAGGATATCATGTCACAGGTCAACAGCTTTTTATGGCATACATTTGGCACTGAGAACCAAGGAAAGCTGTTGACAAATTAACATAAGATCAAGAAAGGGTTAATTAGACATTAGATCAGGAAAGGGTGAATGTCAAGTGTGGTACTCTGTTCAAAGGTTCCTGATAAATTGAAAATATGCATACAGAAAGGGCAAACATCGAAAATTGACGTAGTACATTATTTAGTTTCAAGTCATTCTCACGTCGTCCCATTGTTCCATCACTTTTTCCACTTCAGTGATGTCCACACAATGTAGTGTGAAAAAAATCAAACAAATACCTTGACCTCATAAATTGTTGACTGTTTGTACTTTACACATTGTAACCCAATTGTTCGTCACATAAAAGCTACGTATTTGTTCTTTATCAATGAATGGGGGATAATGCACTTTTTAAGGATACAAGTCCACGAACTAAATGGTAATGCGAGAAACTAGGACAGCACTTGGTCAAGGATCTGGAGCAAGAAGGAAGGTCTGGGTGAACAAACATCCTGGTTGGCAGAAAGATGGCCACATAACCGGCTTGTGTGGGCAGCTGAATAAAGCTGTACCATTCCCCGTGTTCACTTAATTTTAACCCGATAGGTCTACAGTGGTTGTATTGGAAGTTGACCCATTTCTTCCCACTGATCCATTCACAGCATTTATTCAAATATTGCAGGAATTTCCTGCCTGCAGTGATCCTAGCTTAGTGCCTCAGCTATGCTTGGCTGCTTAAAGGTGGTTTGTTGTGTGGGTGGACAGAGAACTTGGGCCAATAACACACCAATCCACCTAAGCCAAATTATAACTCCTAAAAGAGAAAGTGTGCCAAAACTTCTCTATCAAAACTCCGTTTGACTACATTTTCATATGAAGGTGTTTACTTTTGACAAAAAAATGTCTGAGCAACAAAACACTAACAGGTGATAGTATATGTACATACTTGTGTGTGTGTGTATTACATCCTGTGTATTTCGGTTCAAGGATCCAGTCTCATACGCTTTACCATATTCCTGGCATTGTGTGCCTATTACCTATTGGAAAAGCAAACTGGCACCTTCAATTTGTTGAAATGGTTTCACGTTATTTTAAATTGTTTTAACATTGGAGAGATCAAAGTTAGAAGGAAATTGCATGAATTGTGATGTTGGTTTTGCCCTGTATTTTAGGGGAAAACTGCACTGCTGCAAAACTTGGGGAAAGATGTAGGACCATACCTTTGTAAAGACATAATTATATCTTCACAAACTATTACATCAATGTTGCACTGCAACTGTGTCTCAATAACATAACTTTTCAAATTTAGTAGTCCAGAGTGTAACAACTTCAGAAGAGTACTGATTTTCAAGAATATGATATGATCACCCAGCCATGCGTTAATTAGTACATTGCACAGTATAGCCATTGAAACAAATAAGTAATATATGAGTATGTGTCACATCAAAGGTGAGCAGCTCACACTGTGCTGGTAATAGGATAGATCAGTACATGATAATTTGTGCCTCATATTATCAGGCTATTGTGAAATGAAAGACATTTAAGCTGTGCAAAATTACTCATTCTTGATAGTACTATTCTATAACTGAAACGACTCTCTACTATTTGGTAAACAGTTTTGTCAGTGGTTTGCATGCTACACCTGTTAATGTGACAGTAGGAGATGACTGGTGGAAAACACAAAAAAGAACAAACAAACAAGTAAAAAAATGAGTTAGACAAGGCAACAAGGTGAACGCAAGGTGGTACTTGAATTTAAGTACAGCATATAAATTGGAATGTACAATTGTGACCAGCAAAGATTAAATGGGCTGACAAAAGTGTACATTATAATACTACATACTTTTTCTTTTTGTGGTCTTCAGGTTGGGCTGGATGCAGGTTTCTAGAAAGATACTGCAAGTTATGTGGACCAAACCCAACCTTACAGTGCCTGGATCTGGGGTATGTTTAGTTTTCAATGGGCAGTTTCATGACAATAGCACCAGCAATTAAAATTCCTGGAATATAGAGGAGCTTATTATTTGTGGCGTCTATGTGGATCTGTTATCTAACAGAGAACCTTTCACTGGTTGACTGGTTCTGTGTGTGTCAAATTCAAACTGCAGTTTTTTTGCATCAAAAAATGATTTAACTAAAAAAAAAGTAATATGTGATGCAAAATAATGAAACATCAAATAGCGATAAGTCCTGTGCACAAAAGACATTGACAACAGGATATCCTGGTATTCACTTTTACCTGTCGTCATTCAATGGAGCTGTTTGCGCATGCATGGGCATTGTTCCAAGAATTTCCAAATAAGGAAGTTTGATGGATATCCCTGAGGTGAACTTTTTTTGTGTGTGTGAATGCGATTGTTTGCAGGGAAGTGAAGTACTTCAGTAAATACCATAATACACTAATTGTTCACTACCACAAAGGTGAAAGTCACTTTCGGGTGAACCATCCAGAGAGGATTACAGATATTGACCAGAAGTTCCAATTAGATGCAGAAATAAGGTGAAAAAAAAAAAATAAATAACTAAATAAAAAAAAAAAATTCTTGTTCAGGCTAGTATTGTTATTGGAAAGAGATGTCCTGTTCAAGTTTGGTCATTTGCAGATACAAAATGTTGTAGTGGCCTCAGAAGACCCCAGAAAAGCACTAAGCAGTAGCTGGTCTGGGTGGATGCCAACATTGTTCCATATCTGCTACAAAGTGACCAGCATTGTGTTTGATTTTATGCAAAGTCTCTGATGTAGACAGTAAATGCCTTATAATAGACAACTTTGGGAATTTGCCAATAAATGGATGTATGCTTGACCAAGCACTACCACCTGATAGGAGTCTAGTTGTCAGTGTACATGTATTTGGTATTGCTTGCTTTGTGGCAGCCCTGGTAGGCTTTAATTCAATAGCAAACTACATTTATATATGCCCAAGTATCTTTGAAAGGCCCAATTTCTTTGTGTAACGTCCGTCATTTCCAGAAATAAATGTTTCACTTGTTTTGGAAGGGTACCATTTTTTTTTTTTTTAATTTATGGAACAGATTTGAATGGTACCACGAAATATTTTCTGTGGGTTCATATAGAAATTTAGAGTGGAAGTAACTCTTGCTTGTTTTTTTAGTTTCAACCTGATGGAGGGTTCAGACCTGGAGCTTGTGGCAGGGGCCATCAGCAAATGGAAGGTAAAGCCTAAGCCTCCAGAGCGCTACCAGAAGAAGCAAAGAAAGATTGTGTTGACTGGAAATCTTCTCGGACAACACCGGCAAATTATTGTGACTGCCTTCAGGGAATATTTTCCCGAAGTGTATGCAGACTTGTTTGACTATACAGTCCCCTTTGCAGAACATGCAGCACAAGTCTGATATGTGCTTACAAGGCAATGTACTTGTTTGTACACCAGAGACAGCACGTAGACAAACAGAGTGGAAACTTCAGTGCTCTGATAAACTAGTCTACCAATGGATGGGGAAACCCCAACATATTTACACACTGACAACGGGAACTCGTAACGGAATCAAGTTTGTTAACTAACCAGAGGTTGTATGAAAGCACTACCTGATTTTGTTCCCCTTAAATCATGAAGACAAAAAACTCAATTAAGCTCCGAGATCATGTGGCTATTTTGATAGTTTGGTTAGATTAAGAAACATACAACCACCACAGTTGTGGTTTTGATGGGCATCATTATTATTGTGGTACACATGCAACCATTTTGGAGGTGCTACAAAGCTTGGCGTAGTACTGTCTCATTATATATGTAAATAGGGAGCAGTTTTGCTTAAATTTAATAACTTGCAGTAACACTGTTGTAAAAATTTTGGTGACTGGAGTAAGATGTTAATTTAGTTCCATTAATGTGTAAAATCAGGAAAGAATGTTCTATCAAAATGTCATTATTTTACATATATGTAACTTTTGTATGAGCCTATGCATCACTGAAAGAACGTCAATGTGTTCTGATGAAAAATTAATGTACCGAATCATACTTGCCAGCAGCGAGGACTGTATAATTATATTATACTAAGGTTTGATTTGTATCGAACTGGATTTTTTTTGTTAATCTACATATGTGATAAATAAAGTACTTTGAAAACTGCTGTATCTGTCTCATGTTGAGAGAAGTCAAGCTGAAGTTATAGTCGACCAGTTAGTTTTGTGGGATCAATTCTTCATGTCATCACTCACTAGATGGAAAGCATACGAGGTGTGAACATGGATACAGATTTAATAATTGAAGGTCAAACCACAGTTCTAATGGACAGTGATCATACAACTATTTCGGGATTAGACGGACACCAGTGACATTTAGCGTTCTGGGACATTGAAGTAACATATTTTCAGTCATGTTAATTGAAAACAAAATTCCAAGAAGCTCAGAGCTAATACAAAGTTGACATGATGTACTTTTGTGTGTCTGTGTAAAGAGGAGAAAAAAGATCACCGAGCTGTTCCCACTTCTGCAGAACTGGAGACAGAAACTTACCGAGCTCTAGTTTCACTCGAGAAGCCAATAACATGTGTGATAGCCAATATACATTTAAACCTTTTGAAGGATATTTCTTTAAAGGAGGATCAGAAAAGGAAAAATACAATTACTATGTAGCAAGATTCTCAACTATGGGCTACTGGTATGTGCAAAGGATTCTGTACAGTAGTCCTTTATACATTTACACATTTTGAAGGATATTTTTCTTTAAAGGATCAGAAGTGGAAAAATATAATTATTACATAGATATGACTCTCAACTATGGGCTACTAAAATGTGCAAAAGATTCTATACAGTGGTCCCTTTCTTCAAGACCCCAGAAAAGGGACATCTCGATGAAGCATATGTGGTATTTTCATTCACTGCTCCCCTCCCCCAACAGAGGCCACCCCTCTTACAAGACCACATTTGATGTGCACTCTATGTGGACTTAAGTGTAGGGGGCCACTGTATTGAATTCTTTGATATCCCAAGGACTGAATAAATATTAAAAGAAACCACAGAGCATGGAGAAAAGACACTTGAGATGAAATCACCCATACTGCAAGAAACCCTTCAAGACAAACATTCAATCTTTCAAACACTTTCCACTCACCCTCTCATTCCAATTTTTGCACAACAAACTTATGGCCAGAATCATTAAGTGAAATTCACAAACTGCATCTCAATTAAAATTTATCAGAAATATTGTAAGCCGGTATTCACAGAAATTACTTTGCCAAATGTGAAGATGTGTTGCTCTTGTTATATACAACACAGTTATCAAAAATATCGTAAATAGATATTCACAGAAATTATTTTGCCAAAGCTGAAGATGTGTTGCTCTCTTTACATACAACACAATTTTGAACTTTGCAAGTGACCCAGGAGGTGGGAGGTTCCTTTCAACATCCTTGAAAGGACCATCCCATTTAGACTTTTATAGCAACCTGAACAGCATAATGCTTGTTGGACTATAAATATATGCAGCATGAACATAGCCAGAATAGAAACCTACATGTGAATGGAGGACAGAAGGAAACTTCAAAATACAACACTTGTCTAAATTCACTGCATTCTGGCTATGTTCATACACTGAATTCACAATAGCAAATCAAGGACAAGATATTCCAATTGAAATCGTCATATTTAATTGGAAAATGTAATAAATATAAATGGGTATTACAAAATGACATTTTCCATTTCCAAATTGAAGTATGTACAATTATTGAGAATTTACTGTTCTCTGTATGAACATTGAAGCACCACAAATCATAATACTTGAACATGAAACACTGTCTCTATGTACAAAACGTGAGGTACAAAAATTGCTTTCTGGTTTCTTTTTTGCAACACAAAATGTCTTTCACTGAAAGCATTCCACTGCGTCTGCATACTGTCTTTCATCTTAATGGTCCATGCTCAGCAATGGCATCTTCCTTGGCAATTGCATAACTTGCACAAGGCCACATTAAACTTTAGTAGAAAATAAAATGTACAATAAGACTACAATACTATAAGAACCAGACAGACTGGTCAACAGTCTGTTTAATGATGGCATTTTTAGCAGTTTTGCATCAGTATCTCATGGATGGCTTTCATAAATTAAGTGGTCCATTTCAGGTACCATGTCCCAGATCCATGTGTCCCACCTCTCTCATGAAGAATGACCTGGCTTTGGCCAGCCCAGAGTCCAGACCAGACTCAAGACCTCCAAGAGGCCCAAGTGGAGCATTTTTATACTTAAAACAACCATATTTACCCATGGTTGTTCAGTCATTGTCACTTTCACAAGTTCACACTCGACATCATAACTTGACAGCCACTGTTCACATGCTCCATAATCTGTTGTTTTAAACGACACACTTGATCACGCAGTGTGTTGGCTGTGGTAGCCAGATTTGTGTTTTGGTCCTTCAGGTCTGTAACTCTCTCTTCCAGTCTAGCAATTCTTTCCAACTTTCTTGTGCGGCACTTTCTGGCTGCCACACGATTCCTGGCACGCTTCCTTTCAAGCTTGATAATTTCCTGGCTCTCCATATTTATTGGAGACAGAGGAGGGGTATTTCCCATGCAGGGGACAGTCTGTGGTTCTTCTTTCACTTGCACAACACGTTGTGGCTGTACCAGCGGAGACTGGGTTCTGTTTGGTAGCATACATGTATTCTGGCTTGTGGTAGAAGTGGGCATGACAGCTCCGGGCAATGATGTAGTTGTAGACATGTACGCTGTCGGTGCAACTGTTGACAGTGTTGTAGTGCTCGATATGGGATCGTACGCTGACGTGGGGTTGGGCATGCTCATGCTAGTTATATTTGAGTTAATACCAGTAATGTTCATACCGCAACTTACTGCTTGGCCCTGTGGCATATCGGGTCTTTCAGTCTCGTGCAGTTCGGCTAGCGCATCCACAAATCCCCGCGCGTACGCTTCTTGTTCTTCAGTCACATATTTAGGGAAAATGAACTGAGTTGGGGTAGGTGTTGTTGTCACCATACCGTTCTGTTGTATGATCATTTTCTCCAACTCTGGCGAAGCCAATTTGAGTAAGTTCAAATCCGGGGAGCCCAGTAAACCCCCAACTTTTTGCTTTTTCGCCTTTGGTTGGGAATTAAAGTCCAAAGTCATATTAGATTTCAGCTTCTGAACTGCTTCTCTGTTCATACCTTCGTCGTGGTAAAAGGTAGTTTCCATAGTCTGTCTTAACGTTCAACTTCCAAGGAGCAAGTGCGCGCCTTCGCCTTGGTTGTCTCTTGTGTTGACAATCGGCTCAGCTCGATGAGTCAAAAGTGTCTCTGATATATCTAGGAACCTTCCAACAGGTTTCACAAAAACAACGTGCACTTCTGTAAACGCGCTGACTAAGAGGGGAGCTTGTTGTTCAACGATCCTTCCCTGTTCACGGCAAAACGTGTATTATGACTCAAGTTCCTGCTTTATCGCAATATATATAGATCTGAATCATAATGCTATTTTTGGAATGACATCACTGTGGTGAATTCTCATTGGCTCTCCATGACATCATCTTCAAACGTGGAAACGAGTCTTGTGTACCACGTGAACTGTTGCCATGACGAGAAAATGGCGGGCAAGTGCAAAAGCGATGACGTTGAAGGGGATTTTCGCGCGTCATATTTATTGCGTAGTTCTTGTTCCATATTCGGAAAGGGGGGGTTTCCCTATGACTAATCTGGAATATTCTACCGAGACGAACCATCACTTTTGTTTATTTGTTTTCTCGACCTGTAGGTTGCGCTTCCTTGCGCGAGTACAAGTTACACAAGTGGTAGTGTATCGGCAATTAAGTATCGGTTGAGTCGGGTATAAAATTTGAGATACGAGCGGTGAATGCTGGAAGGATTTGATGGAAGCGAAAGGTGTCTGGCTTCGCTTCGTTAAATTGAGCACTCAGTGACCTCCTAACTTATGCACAAGAGCAGGCATCTGGTCCAGAGCAAGAAGCAATATCCGGGTTTGAGGTGCACTGGAGAGAGATTGTTAGACGCGAAAGAGCCCATTCGTTTCACTCAGAAATGTCAAAGGAACATGGAAAGTCCAGAACATAGTCATAGCAAACACCCCATGACATATTTTCACGCGTTTTCAACTTCAAGGCTACAGTGTTCAGAGATATTTATTTAACTGAGAATCTCAGTGAGATAAGGCCAAGCGTAAAAAATAAAGGCACATGCAGGACGACACATCCAGTATAATAATATTGTATTTGTCCACATGAATATTGACAGTCGTATCATTGGTTTTGCTGAATTGCAAAATGTGTCGAGCACGACGGGTGCTCCCGCCTAAGTAAAAGTACGAAAATATACCGCAGCTATGTGCTGCAGTAATAATCATAGTCAACAGTGGCGCAAACAGTTTTACTTGACACTCAGCAGCACAGTGCCATTGGTATTACCATAAGGCATTTTTAGTTTTAACTGTGGGCATGATAGTCTAGCTTTAAATAATAATAGTATATTGAATTTGAAGTGTGCTGTTCTGGCATATTTAGTTCAGCACCACATACAAACTTTGTTAAATTCCCCCAAATTAAGTTGTTAGGCTGAAAAAACTTGAAATTTTCAAGTACAAAAGAAAATAATGCCTACACTACAGGTGACTGAGTTAACTGTGTTAGTGCAGGGATGTTTGATTGCACAGCCCTGGTAAGTGTTTGTTGTAAACAAGAAAGTTGCATGAGAAATGTGGCAGTGATTCTGTTTTCTGTCGAAAGCAGGGCCGTAAATTGCATTGAAGAAGCCAAGACCACTGTCTCGGCTTAATTTTGCCTTTTTTTTTCTTTAAAGGAGAGAAAAATGGACAAGATAGGGAAAAACCTGATAATCATGTTATGGTCAAAGTCCCCATATTTGGATCCTTTTTTGTTTTCACTTGGCAACCTGTGACGTTTTGTTTTTTCTTTTTCAAAGTACGCTTGTTTGAAGAACTGTTCACGAGACTTAGCCCAGGCCTGCACAGATATGTCAGAGAAGATGGCCGGCCGGGATGTTTCTGGTCATAGAAAGATCTTGCTTGCATGTGACACAAATATTGTGAATAAATATTAGTTGGATGTTGGTCACAGAGCAATCATGCTTTGTATTTGACAACAATGATTAGCTGTTAGTTCGATGCAGCCAGATATTTTATATATAAAATTTCTTAATTAGCTTTGTGGCTGCGTGTTCTATGGGTATGGCCAATAATGCACTATATCCATAAAACATGCCACATAGCAAATCCCCAAAGTCATGGTTATGGTCACTTAGGACAAAGATATATAATTTGTGATTATTTTACTTAGCAGTGCACTACTGCTGACCCACATAAATGTATAGTCAATCATGCAAATTTTTTTAAATAAATACAAAAATTGTGACAAAACAAATATTATATTTCTTTGCCTTGTTATCCAGAGAGGAAAGGGAGATTTCCATCATATGGGTTACAAATGTGAAAATCTTGTGACCACTGTTGCATCTTTAATGTTTGATAGATCTTTTCATGAAAATATGGTGGTATTGTGGAGGAGGTCAAAATCTCAATTGTATGTGATACTAGTGGCGCCACCTATAATTTGATGGCAGTTATGACCCAAAATATGGTGAAAGGTCATCTTGAAAATGTTCAGCACTCCAAAGTTTTTAAATTAGGCTCATATTACTTTTAGGAGTTATAAAGTGCACGAAAATCTATGTTAATGTTGGTGTGGGCACCTACAGTATTATGTAATATATGAGTCAAAATGTGAAAATCTTGTGAACACTTCAGCACCCTTAATTTTTTATGGTTCTTCCCAAATGCAGTGGGATCGTGGAAAAAGTCAAAATCTCAATTGCTTATGATACTAGTGGTGCCACCAATGCTTTCACAGAAATTATGAGTTAAAAATATCTTGAAAGATGCGACATTCCTCATTGAAAAATAATTGAATTAAATTAGAGATGCCAAATTTATAGTATATGTAGATCATGTCTAATGTTAATATATGTCGTAATATCAGTGACTTTGATGTATTTTTGTTAGGTCACCAGAGCTACTGGGATTTGCATCAGAAAAATAAAGATGTGTCCATAATTGTTGTTTTTCACCAGACTCTGGGCGAGTCACCAAAGTGACTCACACCCGCAGTCCAGCGTCTTCGATTAGAGAGCAAGAAAAACACAACAATTATTGTTACATTTTTATTTTACTGATCAGATGCAAATGCCTGTGGCTAGAGCTGTAAAGTTGAAGAGGTGATTTTGTAATGGCCGGGTGTAGCTTGCACTTGGGTACATTGTACATGAAACTCTACTTGGAAGCCTACTTTTTGGGTGACCTTGATCTATTTTTCAAGGTCATTAAGCACTTAAGAAAGGGTTATTTAATTCAATATTGTACAAATGATGCCAAATGTACCACAAATGTGCATCATGTGGAAGTTCCATATTGCATAATATGGATAACCTTGTTTAATATCTCAAGGTCATGGAGAGAATGCTTTTCAGGAAATGATTTGTTGACGATGGTCATCAGATTATATGTGAGTGCAGCTTTAAGCCCATGGGCCTCTTGTTTAGTTCAGGTGTCAGTCGGCTGAGTTTATAGGGTGGTGGTGGTGGTGTGTCGTCTGTCTGTTCACATTTCGCAATAAGATTTCTGCAAAACCCCAGGCCATATTTTGTTGAAACTTGGTGGGCATGTACCTTTGATGGGTTGCTGTCAAATTTGTTCAAATGTTTTACCATCCAATGATTTTTTAATTTTTCTTGTTCGTTTTTTTGCAAAATCTACGCCTAAACTGCAAAGCCATTTGGTTTGCAATTGTGTAGGGACTCTTTTGGGAACCAACCCTAGACCTGGATGGTACTGCAATATTTTCTATTTAAAAAAAAAAAGAGTTTTGAAGCTATTTTTGAATTCTCCAAATCTATCACTCAGATTCTTCTGGAACTTGGTGGAAATCTTGTTTGTGGAAGGGTCAAACAAATTTGTTCACTTAGGTGATGATATTCTGCATCTCAGATTTTTTATTAACTTATAAGTTTGGGTACATATCAGTTAATGTAGTCCTTAATTTGTTTAACAGATGGTGCTGTGATTTTTTCTCCCTACCCCTAACTTGGATCTTCTTTAGACTTATTGGGAATGTACATGGACTTGAAATCCACCAAATTTATACACTACATATAGGTGCTGTCATTTTCTGATTTTGAACAAATTATCAAAATTTGGAAAAAATCAATAGGGGGATATGTTTATGTAGCAGCAGTGATGAGGGTCTAAAATGAAGGTGACTTTGATATTCTGAAGTTCACAGGACTACTTGAGTTTGTGCATGTAAGGTCAATCCACAATTTTATAAATATGTCAAAACAAAAAGTCCTAATATATATATATATATATATTATGCATCCCCCGTGGGACGGTATGCATATAGTGTTTAGTCTTATCGTGACTGCCTTTCTCAAGTCCGGAGTGAAATTTGTTTCTTCACATTGGTATTGGGAGATGAATGTTGATGCTTTGGTAACTCTGGAATCTCTTTGCTGTCATTGTTGAGTTTGATATTTATGAATATGGGTCATGTTTTTCTACATAAGCATATCATACAAGAGACGTCCATCTGGAGAACTTCATTTGTATAGTGAGGGTCTTGTAGAAGTCTGCTCCTTGCATTTGATACTCTATGACAGTGATTAAATCACTTAACTTATTAATTACATAATGTTCCGGATTCATAGATATCACAAAAACGATCTAGGCCTACTTTCTACTTTTGCTATAAACTCAGCTGACGAACTAGTCAGAAGAACCGAAAAAGTGATAGGCCTACCAATTCTGTTTTTATTTTTGGCAGAAGTGATAAAATTTGGATTTTGAGTGGTTGGGCCTATACATATTGGAAACATTATAGTCTGCATTTAATGAAGAATATTTCAAAGGTTGAGAGGACTGGTTTATAACCACCAGTTACCTTTTGTGGGTGACTGCCTGTCTCAAGTCAAGAGTGAAATTTGTTTCTTCACATTGGTATTAGAAGATGAATGTTGATGCTTTGGTAACTCTGGAATCTCTTTGCTGTCATTGTAGGGTTTGATATTTGTGAATATGGGTCATGTTTTTCTACATAAGTGTATCATACTAGGGACGTCCGCGTTCAATGCGTCTTTGGGTCTTATCGCTTCCCTCGCATTGTATCTTATTTTCCTTATATTTCTGTCCCCTTTTGACCTATTGCCTTGTTATTTGACACAGATAATCTATGGGTCTGGGGAATTTTTTCCATATGAAAATGTATAACCTTAAGGTGCAGGTCAAATCCTTGTTGAGTTTGTCTGCTGACTCCGCAATTTTCACATATTGGCTTAAACCTTCTTAATGGTGCATCGTAGGCTCAAGGTTAGTATTAAATGTGAATAGGAAAGTAACTATGGGCTTTCAATTTGTATGGTTTATTTTAAACCTGAATGACCTTGAAAGGTCAAACAGCATACATTCCTATCGTTTACTATCTAAGTCAATGGGGATTGCAATGCTAATTCACATCTTCAACTTTTCAAAAACAATAGGTCAGATTCACTTCAAACTCAGTGGGTATGTTGCTCTGGTGGGTATCTACCAACTGTGTTCCAATGGTCGTGCGCCATTTTTTTTTTTTTTTGGGGGGGGGGTTAATCTTTGCATTCCTTCTGATTACCATGCGAGTCAATGGGGTCTCCAATGGTACATGTAGTTTACATTCTGACTTCTTCAAAACTGTAAGCCAGATTCACTTATTCACTTGAAACTTGGGGTACAGATGTGTCATAGATTTTGGGATTTTTTTTATATGATTGTGGATGACCTTTAGGTCAAGGTCACAGTGTCTTACAAAATAAAATGGTTTCCCTGCCACATCTTCAAATGGGTATGATGGAAGTCCATCAAACTTTGTCATCGTTTACCCAGGTGGAACGTACCTTAAGTTTGCTAAGAAGTAACCTTGAGGTCAAACTTTCTGCAGAAGAACGGTGACCCTCTTAGAGGGGTGGCCTGTGGTGAGAGGCGCCTGCTTGGGGGATCATGTTTTTCGCATGAAAAAGTGGCTTTCTAGTTGCATATAAAATAGGTTGTAGGACTAACATAATAAAAGTAATTCACAATTTCACAAGTATGATCAAGCAAAAAGTCTTCATTGTATATATACAGAGATAGTGTTCATATTCATTTATTGCATATCCAAGGGTAAAATAAGTGTAGTATTAAAACTTTTCAATTGTTATAAACACATTTTAAAAACACTTTTGCTCAAAGCTAAGTAATTCACAATTTCACAAGTATGATGTTAAAGCAAAAAGTCTTCATGGTGTATATACAGAGGTAGTGTTCATATTCATTTATTGCATATCCAAATAAGTGTAGTATTAAAACTTTTCAATTGTTTAGTTATAAACACGCTTTAAAAACACTTTTGCTCAAAACGAAGTAATTCGCAATTTCACAAGTATGATGTTTAAGCAAAAAGTCTTCATTGTATATATACAGAGATAGTGTTCATAAACACATTTTAAAAACACCTTTGCTCAAAACGAAGTAATTCACAATTTCACAAGTCTGATGTTTAAGTAAAAAGTCTTCATTGTATATACAGAGATAGTGTTCATGTTCATTTATTGCATGTGCAAGGGTAAAATTAGTGTAGTATTAAAACTTTTTAAAAAATTGTTATAAACACATTTTGAAATTTAAAATCTAAGGATCTCTATGTCTTCAAAATTGCTACATATTTTCTCCAAAATAAGTGTTTTTAATGTAAAGAATTTGAAAAAATGCTACAAGTAAAGAAAATTTTGCTACAGAGATTTTCAGCTGGACAGCACTGCTTTGGCCCAAATCATTCAGCAGTTAAGTACCCATATGCATGAGAGGATCCCTGGGTCAAACATGGCAAAGTATGATGCTGTTGCCAAACTAGCAACATAGTAGTGTTCTCTGAACATGCACTAAGCTTGATATAAGAAGGAGTCGTCATGTATGTTTGGAGGAAGTACTCTTTCTTGTCACAAATGATTGTGACATAGATGGTTTTTCGTCTGTGTGCATGTATCGTGGCAGCAGGTTTTTACAATTTTCTGGTACCTTTGGAGTCAAAGACACCCCAGGGGCAGGCAGCTGGGCCTGCAGTGCTGTCGTGGGCACCTTCAGGCCCCTGTGCCCAGCAGCTTGACTGGAGTCTCCCACAGGGGCCAGAGAACCAAACTGAGCTCCAGGATACCCCGGCTTGTGCCCATTGACACCTACTGGGGTTTCCCAGGGATAGGCTTGGCCTCAGTGTGCCCAGCCCCAAAGGGCTACGATGCTTAAAGCTGAAGCCTGGGGCTGACCTTCAGACAGGGGCCCAAATATTCCAGCCTGGAGGACAGATGCAGGATGAGGGTCATCTGGAAATGCTGGTTCTCCACAATAGCCCTCAGAACAGCAGACAGTCCTGGAGCAATTTTGGGGAAAGGGGAGGTTGTTGGTGGCACCAGGTGATCTGGACACTCAGATCCCTTGTCTTACTTGCAATAACACAATGGATGCAAGTATTTTGGCAGGAACAGTCGCTTCCAATCAGTTGGAGGCGACAACCATAGCATTGCTGATGGTCATCCCAGGCTGCCATACAGTGGCCCCATAGGTCCAGCTCCTGTCCTTGACCCAAAAAGGAGGTAGAAGCAGTCTCCAAAGGGGCAACACTTACAGCTTACTGCCAACAAGCAGCGATTGTCTGTGAGGAGCTATCCTGCCTGTCTCTATAATACAACCCAGATGCCATCTTGGAACGGAAGGTTCGAGTCTGAGACCAACTCTACTACTTCTTATCCAGTGGTATTGACAGATCAGAATCTAAGGATCTCTATATCTGAAGAGACTGTGACCACTGAGAAATAGGATTTCTGTAGTTGAGGTGACGATAACAAAGGTATAAGTAAAGGTTAACTTCATGCCCGTTGTCTAGGGATGAGCTGCCATTGATTCATAAAGGTATCCATTCATGCAGATGCTTTTATTTACTGTTCTGAAGGATATGTCATGAGACATTGTTCATCTAAAGTTTTAAGAATTAATGTGAAATAGTTCTATATATTAGTCACGAAATAAAGTCCATATTCCTTTTGTTGCCAATTTTGGGACACCTTTGGTTCTGGTAAAAGTTGACACAAGAGATAGACCATACCTGCAAAAGCTATGTGCTGGCTTACTACTAAAACTGTGCACCAATTAACAGCCCTGCTAAACAAAAGAATCTGCTACCTTGGATTCTAGACTGAGGGGCTGGAATGTGTATATTACAGCTACTATATACATCTAAGTAATTGTCACTGTGAGCATTTACTATTGGGACAGATTAATTGAACATGATAAGGCTGAGGCATGAAACTTTTGTGAAAGTTACTCTCACTTTGAGTCAGTTGGAAATGTACTAGCTGCCTTCCAGCATAGCGCAGGACCATCTTGGTTCTCTTGTTTTATTTCAAGTAAAATTCAGTGAAGTGAAAAATGACATCTGGCAAAGCAGTGTGTAACATTCCTTGCAAGGTTTCTTTTGTAGCACTTCATGACTTCCTTGTGATAGTGCCTAGAACAAAACGTGATGATGTGCTGCTGGTCTTGCAAAGCAGTGTTTTGCACTGTGCTATTACATGTATAACAAAGTGATTAAGTTATAAGTTACATGAAGCAATTCAGATGTTCTGAAAAAAAAAATAGATTATCAAAATCAGTAACAAGCATAACAAATACAAAGGTTGAATTATCTTGAGGGCTTTTCTTTTTAACCAAATTTGACTACAAAAACATGAGTGTATCTACACTCATAATGAAGAGGCAACCTGATGAAGGCAAATGCAGTCAACGTACACTTTGTTAGCTGATCAGTCTGCTGAGCCTTTAGATGAGCAGTCTCATTTGTGTGTCCAGCTATGTAATTTTGGGATTTCTCACTTTTTTTTTCTTTTTTTTGGGGGGGGGGGGGGAGTGGAATCTTTTGTGAAGCCACACCGTAAAGTGCTGCTTCCAAATTGCAGAAGAATAGCCTGAGTTGAATTGGTATAATTGCAATGTTGTGCAGTTAAAATCAGCTGAGCCCTGAGCACATGCTGTGCTTCAACCTTCCAGTTGTCTTGTTGCCATAAATGTTCAAATTCTTCAAGGCTCTCTCAAATCAACATAAATTTACTAGTGGCCACTTGAATTTACCCATGTGGTCTTCAGTACTGTCATTTTGGTCTTGCCTTCAAAACCAAAATTCCAAAGCCTAAATTTGCATGTGCCATGCTGCTTCACTTGTTGATGTGAAAGTGCACAGGAGCTCTGAGGTGTAAATTATCATCTGTTGCATTGTTTTTACTTTGACATTTCTTGAATGGAAAGTGTTTTAGTGATAAATGTAGATAAGACCTATCAGGATAACATGCTCTGGGTCAATAACTTTCCTCATTGTGGGTGCGTGGATCACTGGGACCAACCTGCATCAAAGAAAGTTGTTGAGTCAGCCATAGTCTGAGCGGGAGATTGTTAATAATTCCTTGGTAAATCACTGAGGAAAACTGTGAGGATTTTATTATAAAAATGTGGCAAGTACTTTCCAAGCAGATCAAGTTGACTGGTAAATTGATTGAATGACAAAATGTATGTTGCAGCACATAATATTTAAGTGACATTTATCAACTTTCTGCAAATTGAAATTTTGTAAGGATAAATAGTGGATTACGAAAGTGATTCAGAGCTGCATTAACACTAAAGCCATATTGGTGAACATTGACATTCCTCATATGACCTTGTTTACCTTGATTTAGATTCCGTTGGATTTGAATGGTAGGCAAATTAAATGTCAGATTCACAGGTTGTGGTTAGGAAGGACAAAAAGTGCTGGTGAGGATTCACATAACCAAGTGCTACTCATATTTCCCGCAAACCACAGTAGCTAATGTCTGGATGCAAGTGAGCAACATTATGCATTGTTTCTTTTTTGAGTTTTGATGCTTCATTGGATGGTACAGCAGTATGAGAACTGTCCATTGTTCTGTTTAAACTTTGTAACAATTGTAAAATATTATGCATATCATGAAGTATTTGGTTGGGAAAGGTAAATTGTGCTTGTGTTTTGACCTTCTGACAGTATGCAGTAACATTTGAGGATTGCTGATGCTGGCAAAATTTGTAATTTCAAACCAGAGATAAGATCTACATATTTCCAGGTAGGTTTACACAAAGGGAAACAACATACTGGTAATTGACTTTGATGCTCTGTTGCATTGTTAAAACCAGACATTTAATTAAAGGTAACAACTGCATACCATCAGATGTGTCAGGTGTCCACACAGTCATTCCAAGTACAAAGTGCATCTAGACTGGTCATAGCATTAGAAAAACATCAAAAAGATTAAATTTGATTGAAATTGACTGTCTGGTTTGTTGCCCCATGATGAAATGTACTTTGGTCCGATACAGTATATTATGATATGAGAGGTAAACTAATTTCATCTTGTATGTCAGAAATGTTGCTCTTGTAATATTGTGCAGGACAATATGCCTTTCCTGTCGTCTGCGCAATGGTTGATGAAAAACTGATCTGTTTATTTAGATCATATAGCCAATAGAGTGGCATTAGCATGTTGGTTGTTCATAGTGCCATGCAGAGGCCAAGTGCAACATCGGCAGTCACTTCACTGCCTTTGTTCAGCACTCTGATGTAGCTTTCAATAGGGGACAGCAAGAATGGAATTTCCTATATCCCTCATGCAGAGGGCACATCAGGTGGGAGGGCCATAGCTGTGTATTCCCATTACTTTCCATTGTAGTTTACAATTTAGTAAGTATAAAAAGCACTGCATAAAGAAAGGACCAAATTTTCATGGTAAATCTAAGTGTACAATTTAAATTGCTCAGAAAATTTACTAATTTGTCTCAAAAGTTACCAGCTTATTGAATGTCACTTTAACATACAAACCAAGGGAATAATACAACTTTAGCCCACAAGTGTGCATTGGGTTGTGTATTCAGCTATACACTTAAAATTACCAATTGTAACCTGTCCTATTACTGCACTTTACCTTTGAAAGGGGGTCAATTTGGAAAGAAAGCTGTCAGTTACAACACAGAAAGTGGTATAAATACATGACTTATGACTTAAAGTTTCAGTGCTTAACAAAGGAAAAGTGCAGTAATTGGATGCACTGCCCTTAGCATTTACACATCAGCATGATAGGGATAATTAACTCAAATTATTGTTTGAACTATGGAAAAATTATTTTGAATTTAATAATTTCAGACTATATGCATGGAAAATGGAATTTGATAATAGTCAAGTCCATAATGAAAATCATGACCATAAGTAACTGCTTAACAAGTCTTTTTTGTTTTGCTCTTGAAATGGGTGAAGTGTTAAATGTGGTATGTTTCTCTGCCAGACATTGCTTTTGTGCTGACATTTCTTAGTACTTGAGTTAAAACTGTTAATTGTTAAAATGATTGGATTTAAAGTTGACAATGTTGCTTTAGAGTTGGTAATTTTGTCACAACATCTTACATTTGTTGCAGGTATAAAGAACAAGTGTACATATTGGAACAGTTGATAAATACTGTGTTTGTCCCCTTGGTTGCTTCCACCATGTCTGCAGATAAAAGAACTCCACTATCATGCAGGTCATACATTTCAACTAATCTAAAGTCAACGTCTCGGTCTTCAGCAGAACCATTTGAGTCTTTGCAGAGTAACAGGTATAGACCCATGCCTTCCATGTCATCAGGACATCTCTCTTCTGTGAGATCCGGATCAATATTGCCAGAAGGGCCAGTTCCAAGCAAGACACCTGTAGCTCAGAGACAGGCTCAGTCTGTAAATTCTCACTTAAATCTATTGTCAGAAGGCCCATTGCCTGGTGGTGTTGTCAGATCTGATGAACCAACAACTTCCCCAAGAACAATGTCAGATTTGCCTGAAGGCCCACTTTCTGGTGTAAACCAAGAGCAAATGGTTCCATCTTTTGGCTCCTCACCACCAAGGCCCAAAGCCAAGGCGTCAGTGGAGCAGTTGTCTGGTAGAATGTCAGAACAGTCTTCAGAAGGTCCACTGCCATCTGCAGGGTCATTATTGAGACAAGAAAGTACAGAACACCTTAATGAAAGCGACATCAGGCAGCACAAGTATTCAACCCTGTCAGATGGCATGTCTGAGACTGAAGCACAGGTGCGTTTTTTTGTTGAGGAAAAATGTGCAACCCAAACTAATGTTACTTCTATGTTGGTGTGACCATTTAAGAAACTATGGAGGATTTTGTGTGTGTTATGGCATAATGATGCGTGTGATTGAAGCTGGCATAGTGGGCATGGCACATGCCAGTGCGCCTCTCCCGATGCCAGCTTCAGTCACCTGCGTCGTTATGCCATAACACACAGAAAAGCAATCCTCATTGCTTATTTTTACATTTCCTCTAATTTTGCTGCTCGATTACACGGAATTTAGAAATTGAATACATAGAATCAAGAGAAACAACCAGAAACTGATTTGCCCGGCATGTTCAAGTGTGAAGTTTCAGAAACCCAGGTGGGCGTGGCTTATTGGAATGTGGCCGGGACATGTGTGTTATGGTTTGATAACACACAAGGCTCGTGTGTTATGGTCTCATAACACACCAGGCTCTCTCTTATACTTGCAAGGTTAAAAGTTAGATTGAATGTAAATATTTGAGTGCAGCATTATTCGTGGTTGGTAATCATACAGTGCTATATTGCGTGAAGTAGAATTCATTTGGCCAATGGTTTCCATTCTATCGTCTTAATTTTGTTTCTGTACATTCTGCTTTAATTCTGGAAGGTTTTCATCCATACTTTGTGTTTTAAATGCTTTTGAGGCATGGACCTATATCACTGCATGTGGGTATATCAGTACCAACCGGAAGTCAGTGCTGCCACCCTGGTGCAAATGGCTGAACTAAAATCATACAAAGTATAAATCACCTTAGCATTCTGGGTGGTTATAGAAATGTGATACAATAGTAAAACCAGCCAAGTGAAGGGGGCCAGTCTGCTGAGTAGTCTCCTCCATGTGGTTTGCTGTACTTTTATCCAGTAATTCTAGCTGTGATTTTATTTTCACTACAAAATACAGAGAAGACAAAAATAGCTTCAACTTTTCTTTCATCAAACATTGCCTAAGCTTAGCTCAGCATATGAATAATTGCGATGCAGGACCCAGTAACTGAGTCATTTGAAAACACAACATGCTTGATATGCGACAAGAAAGATTTATCAGCAGAAAACCAATGCACAGAGGCTGAGCAAGTTACAATTTATCTGGGGACATGGTACACCAGGAAGGAACATGGTCAATGTATTTTGAGTTTGATACATGCATGTTGACAGGACCAAAGAAATTGGCCCCAGCAAACAGGCTACTTTAGTTTGATCCCAGTGAACAAGGGACTGCCGACTGGTGACCTTTGCACTGTAGTGATATGGCTTGACCTTTGCACTGTGGTGATATGGACAGGGTTATCATTTAATCTGTATTTTCCAGCTTATCTGAATGATAAAGCTATAATTACTGGATAAATGTAATGTGTTGTTCCATTATTTTGAAATGAAAAGATTGGGTTAGCAGGAAGAAGAAAGGCGAAATGCTGTCACCTCAGATATTGTTACATGGCCAGGATAGGATGTATTGTTACTTAAAATTGTGGAAAGGAAGATCCAAGCACAACAGTCCTTTAGACTTCTCTATTCTGTCATGGTATCCCCATTATATATATACAATTTCAGGGAAAGATTGTGAGAATCTGCAACCAAAATACAGTCAATGAAAACTGGTGTTAATAAAGAGAACTACATAGAGCAAGGACATATTTTCAAAGCACTTTATTTGTGTGAGATTAAAACAACAAGAGACGAAACTCAAAGAACTCGGTTTTATCTACATGTTTGGATAAACAAATACATTTGGGTATTACTTTTAATGTTTGAACATAAATCTCTAATTTGTGTTATGTGTCAAGTGTGCTGTGACCCAAGTAATCTGAAAGAAACTGACACAATGAAAGTATTTAGAAGTGGACATTGCTGGATATACCATGTTGCGAAGGGGTCAGTCATGAGTGTATACCATTGCAGAGCTATATGAGTGTGATGTGGAGTGGTGGCAAGCTTGGGGTAGCCTACTATGACATGGACAGCACACAGATACATGTGATGTTGGACACTTTGGAGACAGATGACTTCCTCTTACTCAAGAAAGGTATGTAGAAAAGACTATATGGTGTAACTTCCTCTCCTGCCAGAGACACTTTACCTTTCCTGTATGAAGGGATTGAACAGAGGTATGTTGTCTGTAATTCTCTGTTCAGTTTTATTTCTTGTTTCACATGTGACCTCCGCCAGTTTAGAAAGGGTTTTAGGGCTTAGGACACCTTGTGGTCATCAATGATCATGTAGAATGTACAACTGGTACACAGAGAAGACATCCACACCAATATATTTTTTTTCAAAAGATTACAAGCTGAGAACAATCTTGATACTGAATTTCAAATTCAGTGTTTTCTATTCTATTCTATTCTATATTCTATTCTATTCTATTCTATTCTATTCTATTCTATTCTATTCTATTCTATTCTATTCTATTCTATTCTATTCTATTCCTTTTCCTATTCTGTCAAATGACAATCTTATAAATAGAACATACAATGTTCTTTAAAAAATATGGATGGTAGCTTAGGTCTATATGTGTTGTCGGAAGAGCATATAAGCATCCACAAAACTGTTTCAAATTGTAAACAAAAAACTGTCCCTAATGTTACAGCTGTCTTAGCTTTGTAAGGAAGTTGGAAGTTTGGACAGATGTTTGGACCCTATTTGTATATACACATTTGCAGCCAGATGTCTCATGTTACACATCAGAAGAACCTGCTGTTAAGAAGTCCTAACGTTTACCCCAAAGATGGTAGGCCTACAAAATACTGACATGGAATTATTGACTTTGTGCAACAGTTCTATTAATTGTCAAATATCAAACAATAATGGTGGTCATTATTTATACAGGCCTGAAATTCAAAGTGGTTGTATTTTTCAATCAAAGAAGTATGAAACTAAAGTAAAGTAGGGAAAATACAATTAGGCGTTCAACTTTCATGAGTAGTGTATTACAGGTTTATTATTATCGGGGGCTCAACAACAAGCATTAAAGTACACTTAACCCACTGATTAATTCTTGCTTTTATCACTGTCTTCATTTCAGCCTTTGAAATGATAATTTCTCTGTATTTATCACTCTATCTCTCTCACAAAGTCATCAGTAGAAGTTTCAATTATTGCTGGTATGGTGATAATTATAATTTCTCAAGGTGAACCACTTTTAAAGCCTTTTTGGTGGTTTCACTTGTAGATGTCCAAAGAGGTACGTAGTTGCCATACAGTATAATGTGCTCTAACCTGGAACAAACTGCAGCTGCTAACAATAATAGGGAGAAGCAGATCTGCCTGTTGAACATGACAAATGAGAGAACATGTAGTCTGCTGTCAGCACCCAAGTCTGTCACTGGGCTGCCTGTGTACTGGTGCCAGCAGGAACCAAGTGATGCAATCTTGTCAGCACTGCTTATCTTGATTGTTTTATAATGGTCTGATTAATAGTTCTCCTTGCTGCTGCAGGAGATCCTTGCGGTGGATCTCCTATCATATCAGAGCATGTGTCAGGCGCCCAGCTATCACTATGAGGTCCAGGTGGAGCCAACTTTTTTTGGCTTGCTGAAAATTCTTGTTGTTTCTAATGAAGATTCTAATTGGTTGCTCAAGTGGAGTGTTGCTTGTGAGCCTATTACCAGACACATGCCTTTTCAGGTAAAACTTGTCCAGCAGGTTGATGGAATATGTCAGATGTATGCAGCAGAGCCCAGAAGACACCAAGACTTGGTGACTCCATGTCTACAATCCATCAATTCCTGCCCAGCTGCTGACCTGTGTTATTTGATCCACAACTCTTTGTACATTGAATCAAGTTTCCAAATTTATGAAGCAGGTGACTTATGAGTCTGGTTTCTTTGAACAGTATGTTGTAAATATGCTGGTACAGGCCATGCTCAGCAGTCATGTTCACATGTATCTAGATTTATGTGCAGATGTCATAAAGTCTTTTTAAAAAAAGGGAGAAGCCTATGAGTACATTGACAAAGCAGAATTGTATGATAATGTTAGGCCTGTTTATATTTACTTGGTCAGATCAGAAAGCCAGGAGTAGCCTTCCCCATTATCACATTTAGGATAATTTCTTACCTAAATCATGTTGAGATATTTTGATACCATTATGGTGTGTGTGAGGATCCACAAATGTCATCTAAATGTTGGTCCAAAGTGTCATAAAGCACATCCTCATGGATCCATTAAAAATAAAAAGGTACAATGCAATTGTTATACATCCATAAAAATAAAGAAAAAAATTAAGTAGGTGATGAGGGAAACATAGAAAGCAACCCAGCTATCTTTCCAGGTTTCAATGTTGGTTATATATCTGAAAGTTTCTGGATTTGCACATGATTACCGCAATCTTCCTTCATCAATATGGGTCATGCATATTAATTTCTTGCTATTAAACATCTCTGATCCTGTCATAAAGCAACAGTGACAATCAGCTACCATATAATTATATGGGTATACTGATGGGAAGTATTAATTATATCCTTTTATTCATAAAGGAAAACTGTGGAGTCTTATTGCAGCTTCTTTTATCAAGCTCAATGTGTGTTTTGAGAACAAGACTATATGACTTTTTGACTGAGCTCATAGGATGGTCAGACATCCGTCATCCGTCTGTCTGTGCATCTGTCATCCTCATAGTTGTTGTCTTTGTCTGTTCATATTTACATTTTCACTTTCTCAAAAGCCACTGATCTTATAATTTTTTTAGTGCAGCTGATATGTCAGCTGAGCTTTTAGGAGGATAGGTCATCCATCGTCCCCCGTCTGTCCACAGTTCACATTTTTGACTTCTTCTCCAAAACTGAAATGCACCTTTCCTATTGATTACTATGTATGTCAATGCGCATTGTAATGCTAATTCACATTTTTGACTTCTTCTCTGAAACCGTCAGTCAGATTGACTTCAAAGGTGGAGGCAATGTACCTTGAGTGAGTCTCTAGCAGATTTGTTCAAATGGTCACACTCCATTGATTTTTTTGGATTTTTTTATGATTTGGGGGTTTTTTTTTGGCAAATCTTAAAAAAATTATTCTTTTCTGAAACCACTCACCCGATTGCTTTGATATCATACAGGAACACTCCTAGTTCTGAATTTGTTCAGCAGGTGATGCTGCGATTTTTTTTTCTCTAATTTATATGATTTTTTTGTGTGTTATTGCTGTTTTTTATTTTGGGTTCTTACCGGTAAATGCACCTTTCCTATCGATTACTATGTAATTCAATGTGCATTCTAATGCTAATTCACAGTTTGGACTTCTTCCAAAAAAGGTCAGTTAGTTTGACTTTAAACTTTTTGGCAATGTACCTTGGGTGGGTCTCTAGCAGATTTGTTCAAATGGACATGCTCCATTGATTTTTGGATTTTTTTATGAATTTCTTTGTCCTTTTTTGGAGTAGGCCTTAAAAAAATTGCAAGGGTATATGTACATGTCAGCTGGGCACAGACTGTCACAGTCCTCTTGTATGATTTTTTTTGTTTTTGTTTTTTTGTTTTGTTCTTTTTTAGACAAACATTAAAAAATCTCCGAAATCCCTCACCCAATTGTGTTGATATCACACAGGAACACTCTTAGGGACTCTTAGTTCTTAATTTGTTCACCAATTGGCGCTGCAATTTTTTTGTATTTCTTTAAGATTTTTTGTGTGTTTTTGGTATTTTTGACTTCTTCTCCAGAACCGTCACTATGATTAAGCTGAAACTTGGTAGCTATGTTCCTTGTGGAAGGGTCAAACAAAGTTGTTCAGTAGGTGGCACTGCTGTGGATTCCTGATTTTTAATGATTTTGGTAAATTTGGGATGTTAACGATAATGCACCTTTCCTATTGATTACTATGTAAGTCAATGGGCATTCTCATGCTAATTCACATTTTCGACTTCTACGAACCATTAACCAGATTCACTTCAAACTTGGTGGCCATGTACCTTGGCTGGTTCTCTACCACCTTGCTCAAATGGTCATGCTCCAATGATTTTTTGATTTTTTATGAAATTTTTTGTTCTTTTTTGGGGACAAATCTTAACAAATCTTGTTCTCCGAAGCCGCACTCCCAATTGCTTTGATATCACACAGGAACACTCCTAGGGACTCCTAGTTCTTTATTTGTTCACAAGGTGACACTGCATTTCTTTTTCTATTTTTAATGATTTTTTGTATGTTTTTGCTGTTTTCAACTTCTTCTCCAGAATCATCCCTGAGATTAAGCTGAAACTTGGTGGATGTGTTCTTTGTGAAAAGGTCAAACAAAGCTGTGCACCAGATCGCACTGCTGTGGATTTTATATTTTTAATGTTTTTTTTTTTTTTATTTAGGTATTCATTGGTAACTGCACCTTTCCTATGCCTCTGTCATTGTTTATTTTTTGTCAAAATCTTAAAAATTTTCTCCAAAGCTAGAAAGCCAGTTGCTTCAAAATTGCATAGGGACACTTCTGAGGACCCCTGAACCGTAACTTCTTTACTAGGTGATGCTGTGATTTTTTTCAATTGATTACAATTTGCAAGTCAGTGGGGTTTGCAATGGTAACGTACATTTGACTTCTCCAAAACTGTCAACCAGATTCACTTCAAACTTGGCGAGGATGTACCTTAGGTGGGTGTCTACCAATTTTATTCAAATGGTCACGATCCAGTGACCTTTGGAATTTTTTGTTAAAATGTGTAAAAAAAATCTACAAAACTGCCAATCCAACTGCTTTGAAATTGTGTAGGGACACTTCTGGGGACCACTTGACCTTAATTTGTTCATCATTTTGCTTTTTTAAAGAATTTTTTGTGTTGTTACATTTCTTGACCTTTCTGCAAAACCATAATATGGATCCTCTTTAGATTTATTGGAAGTGTACATGGACTTGATCTCCACTAAATTTGTTCACTACAATGTGGTGTTTTCAATTTCTAATTTTCGACAAATTTTCAAAATTTGGAAGAATCATTGAGGGAATATGTTCATGTTTGCAGCACTGATGTTGGATGTAAACAAAGATAACTTTGATATTCTGAAGTTCACAGGACCATTATAGTCTGTACATGTAAGGTAAGCTGAGCACAGGACTGTCATAGTCCTCTTGTTTAGTATTTTTTTGTGAATTTGATGTTTTCACAGGACCATTTATGTCTGTACATGCAAGGTCAGCTGAGCACAGGACTGTCACAGTCCTCTTGTTTAGTATCTTTGTGAATTTGGTGGGTTTTTTTCCTTCACTGTTGGATCCTAGCCCCTTGGTTATTATTTTAAACACTAATAGAACAAAAATTATGGGGTTTCTCTTGGTGTTGTTAATTTTGATCTTGAGCTGTCAAACTGACATCTTGGCATATATCTTAGTAATAGTGGATCCTGCCCCCATTCATTTCAACAATGATGATTCCAGAATTGTGTGAACTGTGATATTGCAAATGATGATGACACTGCTACAGAAAGTTGACTATAATATTATTTCAAAGGTCATCAAACCATTTCAGTTCGTGAATGGAAGGGTCAGCTGAGCACAGGACTGCCACAATCCTCTAGTTTCACAATAAATTTTATCCCAGTTGCTAGTTAGTGTAGTGATACACAGGGATCTGCCCATACACACGGGGGTACTTTCTTGTAAATTGTATGGACCAAGGCAGCACCACACACAGCTAATATGAATGACCTGTATTCAAGTTTGATGGAGATGTAGGTTTGCAGGTGAAACTTGCAAATAAAATCTCAAAAGGTATTATACTGAGACAAGATGGGTGTCCCATGGGATGCAAGGACATATTTTTTCAGGTCCATGCGGCCTTTTTTTGTGTGTTTTTGATATACATGTAATATTGTGTTGGGTAAAAGTGACATATAGCCATAGCCAAAATCAGTTTTTGATCAGTACAGTGTGCATGTACAGGTAAGACAAAATTGTCCAGTCTATGCCCACAAGGACACCAGTCATGTCCTTTATAAATATGGAACTATGCAGTAAAAGTCAATGACCATTTGCATCCAGGAAGTTATATTATGGTCAAAATAAGTAACATCTCTCCTGTTTTCTTTTTCTTTTTTTCTTAAAACCAAAAATGGGAAAATGTAGAGAACTATTTGAAGAGAGAAGTTTGCCATTCCTGAAGCATTTCTGTGGTCAATGGTACCAGCTATAAATACCATCTCCCTGAAGAAATTGCATGTCTTTTTAAGAGTTCTCATTGAAGACACTTGATACTAAATTTCTTTGTTAAATTTACCTGTATTTTAAGCCCAGCTGCAGTATGAGACCATTTATAATGAAAGTAAAGGTGGTCTACTAAAATTTTGGTACCATGATACCACTGTAAGTGCTGAAAATGTTTTAAAGTATATTTTAACTAGGCCACAGCAAGGTTACATGTACTGATACATACACTTACTCAAATGAGAAATGCAAAATCAAGGGCTAAATATTTATTTATATATCTTGGAATAAATGATGTTACTCAATAATCAGCTATTTTGCCCTTAATATCAGTGTTCAGTGTCATGATGTGCTGTATGGGTACCATTGCATTCATGTTTGTCACTTCAGAATTTTTTTCTCAGCATAAACCAAACCAAGATGAAAAAGAGTAGGCCTAACCTCTCTCATGTACAATGCATATGGATCAAAAAGTGTGTGATAACTGGTGAGTTTCAGCACAGGATGTCACTGTGCCTTTGCAGATGATGCTGCCACTGTTCTATTGGGTGAATGTGAATGGGTTGCATGAACTGACCCTACAGGACAGTACTGTTCCTCAATCTCACTAAGACTTAGCCATACTGAACAACTATAAAAATTAAAAGTTTTAGTTTGGGGTAAGGCTCAAAAGAACCACTGCACATCAGGCTGTCAGAACCAACCTTGTACAGGAGGCTGAGCTACTTCTCACTTCAGTCCTCATTTACACCCATGTAAAAAAAAAAAAAAAAAAAAAAAAAAAAAAGGGCATTTTTTTCCTCCCTTCAGTCATAAAGAGCAAAATAGAAAAACAGCAGGTTGTCCTGATGCAGCACTCCTGAGTACATGTAAAAAAGGCTGATGGATGTAGAAGATCATTTCAAGCTTCAGGGTCATTGATCCCAAGGACCTGTCAAAGGTTGATTCTCAAATTTGGAATGCTTGGTGATATATAACACAAGATTTCTGTCACATGTGTTTTTAACCTTTGTGTTTTGTGCAAAATTACTTGAAGCATAAGAATTTTTTCTGCTGAAGAATAAATTTGAGAACATAAATTGGTCAGATAAGACTGTGATAACAAAAGAGCACTATAATATCACCAGAAAATTTGATAAATGACCTTCATATATGAAATAGTTCATTTTGTGGTTCATGTTAGGGTCACTGTATTCAGAATACCAATCTGTATCACACATTGATGGACAGGCAGCTTTCACTCTCAGTGGTATTTGACCTGCGGGTCAACATCGCATATAAATGTATTATTAGTAGCTTGAAATCTGGTTATTTACTTTTCATATGACATACTAGAATTTGAAGGCTATAAAGTTCAAAGTATGCACATAGATATCCCTCCTAAGGTATGAGCTTCTCAAAAAAAAAATAAAAATAAAAACAAAAACAAAAAAGCAAAAAAAACAAAAAACAAAAATAATAATAATAAATAATAAAATTAAAATAAACAAAAAAAAATCAAATAGAATAAAGATTTAAAATAAAGTTCAGGATTGTAAATATATTTCACTTACCCAATAATATTCATGACATAGTTTATTTACTGATGGACATTTTGTATGCAAGGAGTATTGATATCTATTAGATGCATGAAGTAGTTATAATCATAATGATTTCAAGCTGTTCATTTTTATTTTATGTTTTGGTTGACATCTTTATGGCCATAATCAGTTTTGTATGTTGCTTAATTTGAAAACTTAGGGCAGAATGCTACCTAGAGTTGGACTTTATCGCTAATATTGGAAAGTGTAAAAATGTATTGAGACCAGCTGAATGCAAACAGGATGTTATTAACATAGATTAAATTGTTTTTCTTTGTCAAGTGACACAGTTTGTCACAGCAGAATTATTATCTCGTGTAAAGGTGCTGAAAGCAGTTCATACCAAACAATTATTTGATTCTATTTTTTGTCATTTTTTTGGCTGAAGCTTGTCCAAGTGTATATGTTAGTTTTTGCATGTGGATTTGCACGTAATGGTAGTTTGTGACTGCAGATAAATTGGCACAAGTGCTGTGCATACCTGACCAATTCCATGCATTCACAAAAACAGAAAAAATGTTGTGACATACACCATGCACCAGATGCATGTGCCTAATTTATAGAAGAAATTAACCTCACAAACAGTGCCTGGAGACCCAGGAGTAACAAGGACAGATGATATTTTGTTGTGGTGGGCATGCCAGCATACAGTGACTAGGTTGCTTCAACTGAACAACTGCCCAGTCAGTCATCAGGGTTACAGGAATGTGCAAGATTAACAAGTTCAGAAGATCACAAACTCTTGAGGTTATAGTGTGCACAAAGCTTCAACCAGCAAAGCATCCATAAACTGATGTAGGTCCTCTATTATTTCAGTTTGTGTTATTTTAAGTGGTCAACAGCTGGTAAGAGCTTGACAGTGTATGCTGTTTACTGCCAAGGTGTTAACCTTGATCATAAAGGAACTTCTTCCCCCCCCCCTCCCACACACACACACGCGCTGATCTGTATGTATGTATAAAAGATTTTTTCAGGACTTTGGCATTTGCAGTAATCAAGGTAGAGAGTTGTTACTGCAGCCTTTCTGAAAGAATAAGCTTTGAAGCTCACGTATGGGTGTCACTAAGTTAGGGCTGCAGAAAGGTGCACTGCTTGGTGGACACCACAGGCAGCTGTCACTTCTGACAGCTACTTGATTGTTTCAGACTTACTGCTTGTAGTGTGTCTGGTCTGGAATTAAATCATCTAAATGAGAATGATGGCATTTCATAACCCTGGCGCAATACTTTCTGCTGCTGCATCACTTTGTAAAGAGAATGGGTATGCTGGTATGCTAATGAAACAGGTCAGTTGATAGTTTTCGGGCTTTGTCTAACATTGAAGTCATCTGTATTGATGTGTGTAATAGAGCAATGAACTGACGGGATCTTATGGTATGTAACTCAACTGAAATTAATGACTGATTTGTCTTGCATGGAGGGATGGGACGGGGTAGTCCCTCTGGCCATGACATCTCCTGGAATTATACTGACCCAATGACATATAAGTTCTGAACAGAGTGTAACAACACATCACAAAGACCGTCAGTACATGTCATTTGTGCATCACTAGCAATTAGGAGACGTGTAAATGGCACATCACACAATATTCTGAACACAAAAAAAAAAAAAAAAAGACTCCCCAGTTGATTTTTACAACAGTAGTATGAACCCACTGTCTAAATAGCTGGATATTAAAATTCTCATTGAAAAAGGTTTCATGCAAGTACCAACATTGTATTTTGTGTGTTATCAGGCAGTTAATTCATTCTGCATATACAACAATTGCAATGAAATGCTTGGTCCATTATTAAAACAAATAAGGTTTGCATGCACCAGCTACTGTTGAGTGGAGGTAATTTTGATAGACCACTTTGAAGCTGCCTCAGTAAGTTCCCCCCCCCCCCCCTGAAAAACTAACATGACCATGTGTTGTTTTCATTTGTCTTTTGGGGGGTCACCATTTGCATTTTTGGTATTGGCATTTTACATGTACTAGCTGTGAATTCATCTAATTTTGCTGTGTTATTTTTGCCCACTTTACTGATGTTTCAAAACCACAAAATACACATGGTGAAAAGGGGTTTTAAACATATCATTGATTTAACATAACTAAAACAGTCAATTTAAAGTCTCAGTGAAAGGTCCAAAATGCAAACATGATGAAAATTAATGCTTGAAAATATGTCTATCCACCGTTTGTAGAGAGTACAACACAGCAAGAAAGTCAAGAAGAATGAAAACAACTGAAGATGAAGTAATTTTAGTGGCCCTTTGCACACTGTTATAATGTCCACTGGGGCAGAAAATAAAGTACCAATAGTACCCATCCCTTTTGACAGATGTAATAATGACCTATGTGCTTTATCCGCATGTTGCATTGTAGCAATTTAAAGATAAGAGCTGTCCTTTCTTCCTGGGAGTCGTCTTTGCTCAGTTTGAACCCAGGGCACAGCCAGCATACCAGGAATGGCACAAACAGCGGAGACCTCTAGTTCTGCCCCATCTGTCTTCCCAGCTTGTCAATTAAACTCTTGCTGATCAGGCAAATTAACATATCTTTGTCAGCAATACACTGTTGCAGGGCTCAAGCACAGCATTCTATCCAGTGGGGCTGTCAGTTTTTACCAGGAAAATTTGCCTGGTCAAATTGGTCCACTGCATGTTGATTTACAGCATGGTTCCCTTGCGTGATGTGCTATGAAAGCAGGGGGGGAGTTGGAATGTAATGCTGGTTTGGAATTCAGTATCAAAATTGTGCCCGTGTTACATTTTGAGAATAACAACATATTTGTTGAATTCCATAGCACCTGGAACAAGTTAATAAGTTACTTCAGCATGTTATCAGAATTCAAGATGTTAAAAGCTACGAACTAAAGGCAGAAAAGGGGGTGAGGTGGGGATCAAGTGTTACTTACAAAATTTAACTGGCATGAAGGGTGAATTAAAAAGTCAACAGGTTAGAAAATTAATATGACTAATATATGATTTGAAGGAAGCGTCCAAGATTCAGTCTGTCCATCGTTGGAGCAAGTAAAATATACATTGGATACATGTCAAAGCAATGATGAGCTCACATGCTGGCCAAAAATTGTAGGTGGAAAAATTTCTTTTAATGAAGCTGTTTGAAAACTGATTGATGCATGGCTGAGTAAGTTTCACCGCATGGCCCAGTTTCAACACACATCAAAGAGGATCTGGCAAAAAGCCGCATGAACTGGATGAGACGAGGGCCCATATGTAGTCATAGATCTATACATGTATGGACCACTTACCATAATTATGTAATGGAAGTACCTTGAAAATTGACTAAATGTGGATTGTGGTGTTGCGATGAACATGGATCTCACCCAGCATTGTTGGTGTCAGGGTAGAAGACACACATACCGTAGTTGTATTCAGGTACAAAACCAGTTAATGTACTGAACTTCTAGGCCTGTAAGACAATCTTTTTCACATTATGAATATGGAGTTACAAAATACATTTGAAAAAAATATATAATAAAAAATGCAAAAAATAACCAAAAATAAATAAATGATTCGTCTCCTGACAATATTTAGATTTCCGTACACTCTACTTTGCTTGCATTTATACTTATCATCTTGTGAATTCTACACACGCTGTACATTGTGTTATCTGTGAAATGCACCTAAGCTCTGTGTTATGTCCACTCTGCTGGGGTAGAGATACCATGGAACTTGGTCTGCTTTGGGGGTGATATACATTGTGTTATTGTCAAATGAATACCATCTGAGACTGAGCCTGAGTCTTAGTCTGAGTCTGCCTCTTAGCACTTGATCTTTATCCAGAACCCATCCTAATATTTGCACAGCACATACACCATTAAATATACCCACTGAGGGAGGAGGTGGCAAGTGTTTCAGGACTACTTTTCAATCAAATTTGACTTTATGAGTCCTCATAAGATGAGCCAGATGATAAAACTGTCTAGATTTCTGAGTCATTATAACTTGCTATCTGTAACCTGTTTACTCAAATCTTAGAATACTTCATACAACACTATGCATAGCAGATTCCTGTAGAATAATACATGTGTTCTATCTCTGGTGGCATTCAAAGTAGGTATGCTAATTGGCAGTTGGCATGTGGATAATGGCCATCACAGAGTGACCACCATGATTATAACAACATTCTTTACATGGAGCCACTGGAGTTGTAGTATTCCTTGTTTGCACCATATATCCAAGACTTAAGCAGCCCTCTTCCAAAAATGATTGTCGCCCTATGGATTGTAGTCATTCTTATTTACCCAATGGGTATAAGGTATATAATAACAATAAAAAAATTTGATAAAATGAATTTGGCAAAAGTTGTCTTTGGCACTGATTAAGACTAACATGAAGCTGTATCCTGAAAATGTAAGTGGGGAAAATGTGGAAAATATGTGATTAATGTGTGAAGAAAATAAACTGTGTACAACTCTGCAATCAATTTAATTATGATGGAGCAAGAGTTAACAGGCATGTATTTATATACCTGGACACAAAATGTACACTTTAAAGATTGGACGGCAATTTCTTTAATAAATGTGCACCATATCTTGACCACTTTCTTATGATAGTGATAAATGTGTCAGGTGCCATGAGTGTGTTGCGTTTCTCTTTTAGGTTGTTCATGTGTGAATGTATAGTCACTTCTATGACCCCAGGTATTTTAGCTAACATTCTCCCCCGTGTGAGTTTGCCTTGGGTGTAAAGTGAAAAAGAAAACTAACAACTGATGAAATGTGCAGCGTTGCCAAAAATGTACCTTCAAGGGGAATTCAATGGTGCCATGCAAAACCAAGATATTTCTAAAGGCTGGGTGTATTGATTTATAGGGACAAAGTTAAATTAAACTGTATTGATGAATCTTGTGTCTTGTTTCAGTCCAGCATCAAGTGGAGCCCACCTGCATTGTGATGAGTTCAAAGCAGGATGACAGGATGATCAAAGCACTTCAGCCTCCAGGTAACTACTGTTTTGCCTAACACATAGAACTATTGGCATTGACTCTTTCATTCCCAATGTTTTTCTTTTTCTTTTGTCTTTCTTTTTTTTTTTTTTTTTAATAATTTATTTACATTGGGTTTTAAATTTAAGCTTCAGAGAAGATATTTTATTTGCCAATTTTTTATCTTGTGAAGTGAGATCAACTGCCAAGACTGAAAAAAAGCATATAATAGGTACTGATTTACTTTGGAATCTTTAAAACACCATACCATGTTTTCAGTTGGTGTTACAAAATCAACTAGAAAAGAAGATTTGCTTCAAAGCAAATCTGGCTGTGTACCTTCAAAAGTTGTAAATATTAAATGCCACAACTTTTGTCCTTTGGTACTTCACATTCCATTAAGCTTATGGCTGGATGAAAATTTCAAAGTCCAAATGACCTTGACCTTTGACCTTTACAGGTCACATGTAAATTGCAAAAATGTACAGTGTTACAATACCCACAATTTAAGCCCGACATGAACCAAATCTGATGAAAATTGACCAAGTTATGGCAAGATGAAACTTTCAAAGGGCTGAATGACCTTGAGCTTTGCCCTTTAGAAGTTACATGTTCTTACAAAAATGTGCAGTGTTGCAATACCTACAATAGCTGCTAATTGAGATGGTACTTTTTTTTGCTGCTGCGTGGTGCTGACTGTCCTATTCTCGCAGCTTCGCGGAAGCGAGAACAGTCTAGTGGGGTCACTTTTCTAGAGCGCCATATTGTCCTCATAGGGTTAACCCAGCGAAATTACAGTCGAAGTTTGAACTTGTTTATTTCTGTGAGTTATTCGTGGACACTGATATCAATATGCCAGTACATAACTGTAAGGTGCCTGGTTGTACTTCAGATACGAGAAAACATGGGAAATATGAGAAATACCCATGGATGGAGGGTGTAACTTTTCATAAATTTCCGTCCGCAGGGTTTCCTGTCGCGGGACAGTGCAGAGTTCCCTGTCACGGTAATGATTTCCCTGACCTGTATTGAGCCGCATTTAGCGTGACCCCAGGCAGTTCATCCCTTGGCAACTGGCACATACGCATAGACAAAAAACTACTATGCGATACCTGGTGTACCAATTCAGTACCATCTCAATTAGCAGCTATTTGAGTCCAACAAGATTAGAATTTGATGGAAATTGACCGAGTTATTGCTGGATGAAACTTTTGAAGGTCCAAATGATGTTGACCTTTGACCTTTAGAGGCCACATGTAAGTTTTAAAAATGTGCAGTGTTACAATAGCTACAATTTGAGCCCAACATGATCAAAATTGGCCAAAAACTGACTAAGTTATGGCTAGAAGAAAGCCACCATCGAAAGTGGCCTTTGACCTTGAAATGTCCTTTGACCTTGAGATAACCTTGCCTCCTAAGCATCCCCCAGACTCGCTATTGCTTTCTTATGTGGGTGCTCATCGGGCGCCCACATAAGAAAGCAATACCGAGTCTGGGGGATGCTTAGGAGGCAAGAGATAACCTCAACCTGAAATGAATCTTGACCTTTAGAATGACATTTTTGATCTAAAATTGACCTTTGACCTTGACATTTGAGATGACCTTTGCCTTGCTATGATTGAACTCCTATATACTCGGAACCACATCTACTAGAGTATATAAGATATTGAAGATTTAAAACTTTAATTAGCCCTCATTTGCATAATTTGAAAAGCATGACCTGTCATTATAAAAAGACGAGACTTTATCTATAAAAGTATAATTGTGCCAAGTTTGGAGTTTGCATTAGGGGGTATTGACCATTGCGCATGTTATGAATCTAAAAGAAAAGTTATAGTAATTAAAATATGCTAATTAGCAGTATTCAGAATTTTCAATCTTGAATATCTTCAACACTATAATAGATACAGATGTCATTCCAACTTCTACTAGGGAGTTGTTGACCATTGGACACCTAATGAATTAAAAACTAAAGTTGTAGCAATTGTAATTATGCTAAGTAGCACCATTAGAAATTTTGAATCTTGTATAACTTCAAAGCTATAATAGATAGAGATGTCATTCCAACTTCTACTCCTGTGTTATGGAATAGTTGTACATTGCCATACCAATATGCTTTGAAGACACACACACTGATTTGCTATGCAGCAAATCATCTTTTCTAGTTTTAATTACTGTAAGCAATAAACTCTGCAAAATGAGGATTTAAACAAAATCTTGTGTGCTTCCATTGGAAATCTGAAACAGAACAGTTTGATTGTAATGCAATTTGACTGTTAATCAATCTTCAAACAAAATTGATTGATGGCATAGAGGTAAAGGAACATAGTTAAAATTGAGACATGATCTTGTAGAAACCATCTGTATATACACATATTCATATGATGTGTCAGCATATTCCGTAACTGTGTGTGAAGTGCGATAAAAATACCTTTCTGTGTGCTTGTAAAGTGAACCATTTAAACCACTGTGTTGTAATTTGTTTGCGGTTGTTGCATACAAAATAAAACACGAAAACCCAAACAATTATGCTCAAAGTAGCATATCCTGGTACCCATTTATAGAATTTAAAATTTCATAGGCAGCGTGGATCATAGGACTGCTAATCTTTCATCAAAACATGTACTCCTAATATTGTACTTTGATAAGATCAAAGTAAACAAAACTATTAACTATTCTATATCGTATTGACACCGCCATATTTAGTTGGTGGTTTGCCATGTTGTGAAAGCATTCTGCCTATTTGCGGTAGGTAGTAAGCAATGCAAGTCATGGACCGTTGGCTGAAGGTTCTTATTGGGGCCCTTATCATGCCTTGGCACCTACCCACCTGTTGGCAGTGATTAGCATGTTAAATAGTTAAGCGGCTCGCTAATTGCAAGTAAATGTTATGAATGTGATCAATTTGAGTCCTCTTTGAAGTAATGGCTGAGCTTCCTGCATTGTTTTACAGGTAATTTTCAAACAATGCACAACCTTTTCCGCCAGAAGTTGTTATTGTTTTCCTTGACGCCCACACCACGAGCCTTTGTCTGTTGTAAGAAATTCATGTATGGTAATGATAAAGATGAGGTCAATTAGTCTATTTGAAATAATAAGAGAGACTTCTTCAGGCATTTACAGCCAGCTTTGTGGATGAATTCCTACATTTTATCACTTCCTGTGTGTTAAATTTCTACAATTCCCCCACCCCCACCACCACCAAGTGTGAATGTTGGTTTGTAGTGTATACAGTGGTATCTGCTAACCTGCTGTAAAGATCACCTGCCATGGGAGATTGTGTGACTTTTTAAGACTACTTCGAGTGAAAGCACTTGATTGTTGTTCTTTGTTAACTTAACCTCCATTTTAAGACCATTTGCATTATACCACCACTTTTTTGCTGGTTGTTAGGATGGTCTTAAACAGCAGATGCTATTGTACAAAGATATTCATACTAAGTATCATATTACAGTACCTAAATGCATATTAAAAGAAACAAATGAAATTTAAAAAAAAACAACATATCTAACTGGTCCACTTTTCCCTCTGAGGCTTGCACTAGTTACATGTGGTTTTCATGTTACTAAAATGAAGGCATCAAAGACCAAGAAAAAATGGATCAACTCTGGGGCATGTGATGAAGGTCTGTGTTTACTCACTTTTTGACGTGGCCATCTGCTCAAGTCTGTGCCATGCCTGCAAAAATTTGTTTTTAAATGTTTTCAGACCTGTTTTATATCAGATTTGAGTGAGACATCCATGTTCCAAAAAATGAAGTTCAATAACTCTCATTTTGATACAGATTAATTTTATATACCTATATATCAAATTTGACTGACGCTATCAATTATATTCTTTTGAGATAATCAGATATTTCACCTGCGGGTGTTTATGAAACCAAGCCCTTTCCCCATCCCACACATGCTGTGGGGTCATCAGTATTGGTCCTCATTGCTGATCCACAAATGGGCACTCATCTGCATACAATTATCTTTGCTTTCTCAGGCATGGTTCTTGTAACTGTGTCCTCAGAATATCAACAAGGTAATGGGGTTGAAATGCCAGCCAAGGTTGTGTTTCTGCAGGTCAGCAGATGCCAACACAAATATTCGTAGTAGCATTGCTTCTGGAAAAATGTCCACAGCTTGGTGGCTTGATATCTAAAGGTGTTTGTACATTTTTTATTGTAGCCGAAGTTGTCATTTCCAACACCTGTTGAGTTGGGGAAAGATTTATGTCTGTACAGGTGATCTAATCCAACTGGAGTGTTTTGACGTTGTCTTGCTTGACCTGAGTCTGTGTCTTGACCTTTTTCCACGCCAGTATGACAAGCTAGTTGCCAGTGAATTAACATGGCATCTAGAATGCAGATGGTGTCTTTGTTGAACCTGAATAAAAAAATACTTAAGCTGCTACAATAATTAGGTTGTGGGATGAGAAAAAGATACTGTGGCATTTGCCAGGCCTGCTGTGCACAGTGGGAATGAGAAACAGCTACAATGCTGGCATTCCACACATTGTGTGATATTAGAAATATGACCACATTGCATTCAGAGAGCATCCTCTGGAATTGGTGTGTGATGGTGATATGATTTATGTTATCACTATTACTCTCTGTGCTTTTCTTTTTTTCTGTTTGAAATACAAATGAAAAGAAAAGGAGAAAAAGAAACAGCGTTAGCTATTGTAGAATCTGAATTTGGGTATCATGCAGGCCAGGTTTTAGGCATTAAGAAACTTGGCCATCTTGATATAATTTCTGTACTGTTTGCAGAAGCTGGTGCTCAAAGAAACTTCGAAGAATAAGAACATGAATGGGCATTGTATATGCTTGATGATAATTTTTGGGACTTCACTGTTTTAAAAAGTGAGATATTGGCATTAAAGTAACACACTGTAATTTTGATTTTTTTAGCACGAGAAGTATACACTAAAGAAATTTTAAGCTTACCATTTTATTTGGATAAGCCTTGTTACAGTTCAGGGCCACTGGAGTTTCAGTTGTACAACCATTGAATTTAAAATACATAGAAAACAGTGTCCTCATTCAAGTATGTTATATGCCAGCGTAAACACTTTTTTGACTGTACATGTATTTGGTGAGAAAAAGGTGATTTGTTTGCCATATGGAGAAGTGAGAGGAAGAAAATAATGCAGTGAGATCTCATTATAACAACACTCAGATATCCGATATAGTCACTGAACAACACAGGTTTGGAAGGATTTAAAGTTACATTTCTTTGTTATGTGACTCATTTATCTGATACATATGTATATTCAGATATTTGACACGTTTTGCAGGGAACAAATGGTGTCATTATAGTGAGGTTTTACTGTATAAAGGCACATAGAAAAGTCTGTTTTTTATCTAAGTGTAAATACCAGCTTGTTGATATTCCAGTCATATTTTTTTCACATTAATTTTTTAATACAAGTACATTTGTTTATATTTTTGAGGGATTGGTCGAGGTGATACCTATTTTACAAAATGCTATTGGCAATGTACAGGATACAACAGCAATAACTAAAGACAGCTCAGAAAGCCATGTGGATATCCAGATTGTACAGTGGTACCTTCTGTATGCAGCCACAGACATGAGAGGTCACCTCCTCTTCATGGTCACTTTTTTCATGCCACAAGAGTCAATTTCTGTGCCTGCAGTGATAGGTATCTGCTGTATGTGGCCAACGTTTTTGTGACAGGAAGGGTGGCCCCAGTGTACAGATGAGTGTGTGCATGGTTCATCCCAAGGTTGTTTCACAAGTAACTTAAATCACTGTGCACACTGTAAATGGAATTATTTTCATGTGTACTGATTTCATGGTTTTTGCATTTCACACATATAGCTGAAGTTTATTTTAACAGTTTTGTGCCGTCAGCAGAATAAGCAGAAATAAAAATACAGAGTATTAATTTGATTTACAGATGGTCAATCAGAAATGACTAAGCTCTCCCCCCCCCCTTCCCTAAAAAGGCTTTATTTCCACTTCCCCTACCTGACCTGTCATATTACCCCATTACTAACATTTTGTTAACCTTGGTGTTTTGTCTTGATTTTATCATAAAATTGCCTAAATGTGTGACAATTTAGAAATATTTGCTGCTTGACTTGTAACCAGAGGTGATAAGCATTCTAAACTACATGTATGCCATTCACACAACACAACCATCAAGCCATAAGTATGGCATATCATACCAAGTAAATTTAAAAAAAAAAAAAAAGTCTACCAAGTACTGCACTTTTTTTTTTTTGCTATGAAATTGGAAAGAAGCACTATATTCTTATTATTGTTTAGTCTATAAATAGATTTGCAAGCCGCATGCGTGTCAGCATGACAGCCGGACTTTTTAACCCTTCCAGACTCAAGACAAGTCTGCAGATAGCAGCTTTCCTTGACGGACTCCTTACATGCAAGGGAACCTTGTTGCCAGTATTGCTTTATGTGGTGCCAGAGCTATAACCTTATAAAAAGTTACTCCTACAAGTACGGGAACATGAAGTAAGGGGGAGGGGTGTTTCATATATATATATGTACATTTGGAAGTGCATAGTTTACAACAGGGAAGTCCAAAGTCCAAATGAGTTGGTATGGACTTCGGTTGTTGTTATAGAATATAGTATCTGCACAGTGATTTGAGTCTCTGCAGGTTACCTATATCTCAATATGATTGTCTGTATATATATTCCCTTAACTTTCAATTGTCATGATTATTTATTACATCCAGATATTTGGAAGACTTTTGCACAAACACAAATTTTTCAAGGTCAATTAAGATGCACATCAGTGTAAATGTGCAGAAAATCGTAAGTGATTAAACTGCTTCAGACATCTAAAACAGATTTGTTAGGTACAGGTAGTGGAAGTTTTGAGACAAAGACTAACAGGTGAAACTTCCACATACAAGTGCTGTTATTTATTTTGAAAGAGTCAAAATTTAGTTCCAGGACTTCTGTGTTTGCCTGTTAGTTCAGTTTAATTTGGTGACATGGCAACATGAATACATTAGAATTAATTACCTGCATGTCTGGCAAAATGATGATGGCAACTACACTAAATAATAAAAAAAAGAAAAAGAAAAAATACACATAAAAAAAATTGTTGATGTTTTTGTAGGGATAATTACCATATACTCTATGTATACAGACATTACCCTTAGGACTTTGTTTCAATCAATTTAGACTCTTTAACTTTAAGTCATCAATGAGATATAGATACGTGTGTGGGTCATTAATTTTTGTAGGGATTACCATATACTATATGTATACAGACATTACCCTTTGGACCATGTTTCAATCAATTTGGACTCTCTTAGTCATCAATGAGATATAAGTACAAGTGTGGGTCATTAACTGAGAACAAGCTTGGCTGGGGGTCAGACTGCTTAGCAGACAATATTAGACCTGTATTTATAAATAAGATAAAACTTTTTTTTTTTTAATGGACAGTTCCCTCAAAGTATAGTGTGCACTATCTAGAATCATAATTATGGGCAATGATAATGTATATAGTCGGTATACACATCATGAAGATATGTGCTTATGAATCACCTTTGTAACTTCTCACTTGCGAACAACATGTACATATGTCCATTGTAATTGGTTTAGTGTAGACTACATGATAGTTATATTATATGTGGGGGGTCCAGGTGTAAAAACAGTACACATAAATATGTTGTGTGATGATTTATGACATGTTGAGCCCAGTAGCCCCATTCTGGACAAGGCTAAATTGTCCGTATCCCACTCTCCATACATGTGTGGCAAGGCTTGGAGACAATGTTATGCCATAAACAACTCACATGTATATATGATTTGGTAGCCTAGGGCAGTCTTTTGAACAAGAAATGGAACTGTTGGAAAGACATTTGATGACCTTCTTTTGTTTTATGTCGCCTTGAGTTGACTCCTGGTCACATATGTTCTTTATTCTTTGTGTATATTCTAGTTTAACATTATGTTAAAATCCCTTTTCTACTCTTTCCAGCTCATCTTCAATTTAGGTATCTTAACTATTGTTACTTTTGCACATGCTATCAATATGGGGCATCATCTCATGTTGAGAAAACATAAATACATGCAAAAGAGAATGACCTACACATTATATCTGGGGACATTTATGAAAAATGTAGCCTTTTGATATTTAGTTATGCCATTTCCTGAAAATCACGTTGCATGTAGATAATGAATTAAGATTTATTAAATAGATTGTATAGAAAATGTGGAGAGAAAAAAAATGCACAATGTCACACTTTGGTTCAGAAGCAAATAAAACACACACACACACACACACACACACATGTGTATACAGTGTACATTAATTTATCATAGATTGTTTACCCATTTTTGATTCCCCTTGCCTGCAAACAAACAGAATACATGTATTTTTTTTCTCAACAGAGACAAGATCAACTGGTGGTGATGAAGATTTGATTCATTTGTTGCCAAGTATTGATTTCTGTAAGTATATATTTATTTGCTTTTTGTTTCAAATATTTTAGTCCAAGTAGACCACTGGAAGAAAAGAAGAACTGTTTTATGTGCAACATTAACACATACTTGTTATTAAGATGTCTTTCAGCTATCTGCTGACCAAATGTGCTGTATTAAAAAACTGATATTGCTTTTTTTTTTTACCTCAGCTGACTTGTCAGTCAGTTGAGGTAAAAAAAGTCAGTCCATCCATCCATCCTTCCGTCCGTCCGTCCGTCCGTCTGTCTGTCTGTCTGTCTGTCTGTCTGTCTATGCACAATTCACATTTTCAACTTCTCCAAAACCGTCAACCAGATTCACTCCAAGCTTGGTGGGACTTACTTTTGGTAGGTCTCTACCAACTTTATTCAAATGGTCATGCTCTATTGATTTTTGTATTCTTTATTTATTTATTTGTTGTTGTTTTGTTTGATTTTTTTTTTTTTTTTTTGGTTGGTTTTTTTTTTTTCAATTTTTGATACAATCTTAGCAAATTTTCTCCAAAACCACTCAACCAGTGGCTTAAAATTGCATAGGGACACTTCTGTATTTTGTTGTGTTTTCATTGTTTTCAACTTCCTCTTCAAAACTGTCACACCGGTTGAGGTGAAACTTGATGTAAATGTACCTTGTGGAATGGTCAAAGAAAGGTTGTTGACAAGGTGGTGATGCAGTGGATCCCTGATTATGAATGTCAAGGTCAGTCTGAGGACAGGCTGTTCACACAGCCCTCTTTTAAATCTCTGTTGTAATGATTACTTGTGCTGCTGATGCAGCCGATCTATGAGAGTAAAGACACAGTAAGTCTGCTTATTTGCTCTCTCCTGAAGACAGGCCACCCCCTATATGAAGGGCACTTCTCCAATGCACTAGGCATGGTATCTTCAGTCTTTTTCCCTTCAAGGTACCTCCATCATATATTACCCAATTTCTGGTACATATGGGATAGCCATGTAAGAGGAGGACCAGTGTCAGACTCAAAGACAGGTTGGACAGTTCACTTCTCTATAGAGTGATTTTTATTTTTTTAAAGGGAAATTCCATTAGTAAGTAGGAACATTTGAAATATCAAGCTCTAACTGGAGTAGTGTTATATCTGGTTTTGCTGGTAATGCTTTCTTCAGGTCATTGTGTTGTCAGGTGGTTTGTCTCGTATCTTAACTATGTCATGTGAAAATGAGTTATAATTGCAGATGTTTGGATAATGATATATTTTCATCACTTTGTCATAAAGCACACATAAGTTCGGTTTGTAAACACATTTCTCTGTAAGGGGACACATATAAACTTATCTTTGTACCATGTAAGATTATTAGTCTGAGCTCTGCTGACCTGTCAGTCAGTAGCTCATATAATTGGTTTGTGTCCAGTACCCCATCCATCTTCCTCAAGTGGAAAAATTCTCTTGTCATTTATAGTTTTTTGAAAGGGCAGGTCAGTTTTGGCCGTGCAAATTGTTGAGATAAGTACTGTCATAAAAAAAAAAAAGAAAATGAAAAGAGGATGATTATATGCTGTTCATTTTTTTTTTTACCATTAACTTGGCACTATATCTAGACCTATGAGCCTGTTGTTCCATATTAGATGGTCAACTGACACTTTGGCTTTGCACCTTGCCTAAGTGTAGCTGAATAGATATATATGCACGTTTCAAATAGGTGGATTATAAAGATCAGAAAAAAAAATAGATACATGCAACCTTCCAACAGTTGACCTACCATGAGTCCTTCCTTGGTGACACTACATTTACCCGTAAGTTTGACCAGTAGTTTCCTGTATATCAGACAAAAACCAATGTCCCCACAACAGTAAACATGCAAGAGAAACTAAAATATTTTGGGTCATGACATTTTGTAATAGGGACAAAAGTGAAACTTACAGCAGTGCATTCATTGGCCAAATGCTGAGGGGCTTCTTATGTATTTAAAAAAGACAGTAGAGCAGTTACAATGCATTTCAAAGAAACTTGAGATCTATTTACCTATATTCTAACATGACTGGAGTAAAGGGGCCACTCATATAATTAGAATTGCATCATGTGACAGTTTGAAATGGCTGAAACATGGTAAAAATGCACTTAAAACCACTCTTGAATCCATTGTTTGCAGCTCCCCCTGTTAGGTTTTACGCTTATGGATTTACAGAGACTGCTTCATCGTGAAAGGCTAGGTCTCACCTTATTTATACCATATAGGTCTCTGAACTTTTCTTTAAAATACAATAATATGTAGCTAATTCTGATTCCTGTCTACGAAAGTGAAAACAGTTCTAATTTTAAACAGTTCTGACTGGCATACCAGAGAAAAATCTTATGTGCCTGAATAGCCCAAGCAACTGTCAAATGTCAGAAAGTACATCCTAGCACCACATGAGCAAAGTAACATCAAGGTCTGCCTGGCAGAAGCATGGACAAGTTTTCATATGTCATTGAAGTGATAATGTTGGGTGATCACCTCACGACGTTAGGCCTGTTGGGGGGGGGGGGAGGGAAACAGCAAGAGATGCCAATTTCCTGTGCAGTGAACGATTTTGTAAATTCTTTCGTTTTCACAATAGTTAGGGTCCTACTTGAATTTTACTTTTGTAGTTCCATAAACATGCTACAAGAAGCTTTAAAGTACTGCCTCTTGGTTTGTGTGGCTGAATATAAACCATTCATGCAGCTGTCAGTCATAGGGCTGTGTGAATTGTTTAGACTGACGCACATAAACCTCAAAGAAGAACTTTAAAGCTATATTTCAAGAAGGCGAGAGAGATACTTGCTCTGTGTATTGCAGAAAACTGGAGAGCTACCAAGTTACTGTGCATAGAAAGGCAGAAGAGCCATATTTGTATTGCATTAAATCATTTTAGAGTTCCACAGTTGCAGCTGTGAAAATAATTCATCGATATTGTCACTTTTTTTTTAATTGTAGCACTGGATACGTGTAAACGCCGAATATTGTCACTGAATCTGCCAAGTATTCCCCAGCACTTCACTGACTCTGAACGGACACTGTATATGTCATCTCTTCTGCCATTTGAAAATGCAAACATGGTAAGTTGATATGTTCTTTATCTTTGCCACATTTGTTATGATAATTGTTCTTTATGTTTTATAGTTAAATTAAGTACCAATTGCATTGCATGTAATAATTAGGGAACCCAAGAACACTCCACCACTCAACACATTTGAAAAAATCAGTTTTGTTATTTAACTCATTCCATACTGTGGTCACAGGCCTTGGTCAGTGGTTCTGGCACTGCCTGGCAAGTCATGCTGCAGCTGCCCTTGTGGTAGCTGCAGCATGACTTGCCAGGCAGTGCCAGAACCACTGACTTAAGACTATAGACATGTTGGTACTTGAATGAAAGCTCTTTGTATGAAAAATTTATATGCAATATGTCGTCTTAAATCTAGGTAAATATACAGAAAAATCAGGGACTGGTATGGAATGAGTTAATAGTGAGTACCCAGTGAATGTAGCTGTTGCATGCTAGAATGGAATTAGAAGTTTAATTCCCTCATAGCTGCATCATGGAACTATGGTTGGGTAAAGTACCATCATTGCATTGTTGGAAGCCATTCAGATGTGATTTCCATGCATGAAAACTTTGAATGGTCACATGACCGTTTGTTGACAAACATGGCCATGATGGTAACACCCACTCACAGCCACTGCCTGGAAGTGGAAACCCAGATTGAGGTCTAAATTTTGCTTCTGGTATCATTAAAGCTATGGCATTAAGGTTGACAGTTTTGTGTAGCCCCACTTGTAGGTTGTTGCTTTCTGTCTGAGATAACCAATAAGCACATTCTGCTCACTATGACTGAGTTGTAATGTTGTTTTTCTGGAAGAAGTTGAATGTGTGAATCAGTGATCTTGCACACAGAAGTGCCCTTGACATTCAAAAGCCAGGCCTATAATTGGTTTCACTGGCTGACCAGGGTACCCCTAGACCTTAACTTATTTGTTCAATGTGTGGTACTGTGATTTTTGTTCCTGTCTTATTTTTCTTTTATGCATTTTTTGTGTGTTTCATAATTTGGACTTCTTCCCCTGAACTGATGGAAGGTAAATATAGTGCAAACCAGGAGGGAGATGTGTGGTACATTATGTTTGTGGAGTTGGATAAAGAACATAAAATCTTAAGAAGTTGGCAAATGGGCAGAGAGCACATATAATTTGACTGTGTCAAGCTTTGGGAAATTGCAGTTTGATTTGGCATGTAATGATAATTGACCTATGTCATATGCCATATAAGGCCAGCCTAAAAAAATATGCCAGTTGCAGGGAACACAGCAAAGGATGACAGGAAGAGAATGTAGGGAAGATCCATCAGTGTATTTGCTGAGGTTTCTAGCACAGGCGCTCAAGACCATTCATCCCCCTGGACTGGTACCCCCCCAAAAAAAAATCGTGGTAGAAGTCTAGGGTAGTGAGTGGTCTCGAGCACCTGTGGTTTAGATCAACAGAAACATGTGCTACAGGAAAGGAAACTAGTGGCTTCTGCCAGTGTCAGGGCAGTGGAGCTGACTGTGCAGTTGAGAAGGCACCTGGGCAGCTGTTGTACTTGGCCTAGTAGGCCTAGTTGTCACCAGTCAGCAGTCCCTTGTGCGCAGGGATCAAACTCAAAGTAGCTTGTTCGCCAGAGCCAATTTCTTTGGTCCTGTAAACATATATGTATCAAAGTTGAAATAAATTGACCAGGTTCTTTCCTAGTGTACCATGTCCCCAGATAATTGTGGCTTGCTCGGGTCTCTGTGGATCAGTTTCTGCTGATAAATCTTTCTTGTTGCGCATGTCAAGCATGTTGTGTTTTCAAATGACCCAATTACTGGGTCCTGCATCACAATTATTCATACACTAAGCTATGCGTAGGCATTGCTTGATGAAATAAATGTTGAAACTGTTTTTATTTTTTATTTATTTATATATTTTTATTTAATAGTGAAGATAAAATCACAGCTATAATTACTGGATAAAATTAAAACTAGCCACATGGAGGAGACTTGTTAGCAGACTAGCCTCATTCTGGGGGCACTCGGAGTGATCTGCTGTAGGAACCAGGCCAGTCTGCTGACTCATATCCTTTATGTGGCTGGTTTCACAATTGTATCACACAGGCCCATAACCTTTAACTTTCTGAATGAAGGAAGAGGCCAAATTGCATTCTTGAGAGGCCATATCAAACTTCATGAGAAAGTGAGCTGGTAGAGGACATAAGTTCACTGGGTTTTTACAGCTGATGGTTGGAGATCAGTGATAGACCTCTCAATGCTAAACCTTCTTCTCAGAAAAGAGTGACTGAAGATGGAAACAGTGGCTTTCATCTTGGCAGCTGTACTGGAATGGGGACTGGATAACTTGCATCGACCTAAAGGATGTGTTATTCCACATTACTATAGCAGAGTCCAGCAGGAAGTTCCTTCGGTTCATTGTCGAGAGCAAGGCCTACCCGTTTTAGATGCTTCTCTGCAAGTTGACCTTGGAGGAGATGTCTTTTTAAAAAAAGGTGGTGAATGTGCAGCCCAACATGCACCCAGGCATGCAGTTTTGCTTGCATATGTAGCCTGATTACTGGCACATTTCAGCAACGTGTCATGAACTGCTTTGCCACAACACAGCTTTTATACTCATGGTCTGCTTAATCTAGGCCTAGGCTGCATATAAACTTCAAAAGATACAATCTGGAAGCTTCATAGGATTTTTATTTCCAGGTATATGTTTTCAGATGATACCATTCATATCTCAACCATTGAAAGACCATTTTTCAGTGGCTGACACAGCTTCTGGGTTAGTTCATTTCTTAGTTCCTCCCCATCAGCTTGGACTTGCAGGCTTTTGATAGGTACGGTCAAGTCCATGGACTCGCAGGCCCAGTGGGTATGTTCAACGACTGGCTGCTGCAACTGAACTTCCACAACTGCTGGAATTTTAAAGCAAAACCACTTTTCCAACTGATGTTGAGTTTGCCACAAGATTGTAAAGCCTCCAGATTGTAATCTCTCCAATCTAACATAATGTTAGTTTAGAGCTCTTCTGGGTGTGGACTTTGACTTTTATCAACTTATATTGAGTTAACCACAACATTTTAAAGCCGCCAGATTGTGATTTCTCTAATCTAACATGATGTCAGTCTACAGCTCTTCTGAGTGCAGAATTTGACACTGCTTATGGAGAATGCATCATCAGTGAGATGCAGGCACATCAGGACTCTCTGACAGTATCAGGATACTTGCCTCAACAGTAGAGGCTATTCAGCATCAATTGGCCAGAAATGGAAACTGTCTCCATGCTCAGATCGGTTTCAAGTGTTCCCTTTAGGGAAAGGTGTACTCTGCAAATCAGATAGTCACACAGTTGTGGCCTATCTCAACAGACAAGACAGGGTGGTGGAGGGAGGACAGGCTGAATGGATTGTTGTAAGTCATGAAGACTATTATGCTGTAGTGTCTGGAGAATTACATGGCCAATTTAGCGCATCACATAGCAGGCTCTCTCAACCTCATGACTAACCTACTCAATCGGAGATCTATTGCATCTGATTAAGGCTGGGGTTGTATTGAAACGGGGAATAGCTTGGTAGCTGCATACTTGTTTGGCCAGGCAAAACATCGTCCTCAGAGGTAGAAATGACACAAAAGGTGCAGAGATAAATTCTTCTCCAGCTGTTTAGTAACTTGTTGATCAAATAGAATTAGACTTGACAGAATTAATATACATTTGTACATGTACCACTCTGTCTTGAAAGCAGGCACTTGTCATTTTCTTCAGAAGAGAAGAAAGAGCTCATTTACATCAGGGAAATGTTAACAAGTATAGCATATTTCATAATGAGGAGTAAATTGAAATCTTACATATTTGTGATGAAATAGTCAATTTAAACTTCTTTTCAGTAGAAAAACAGACATTTTAAATATAAGTTAGATGTTTTCACTAACTGGCAAACTGAAGGTCATTTCTACAAGTAAACTAGACCTTTCACAATGTCATACCATGTGAGATTTCAGATTAGTGACATGGAGTGGTTTTTACACCAAAGTATCGCTCAGCCAATTTGGGACCTCTGAAAGCAACCTCAAAGGTCATTTAATTCTCACACCTCTGGATTCTTTGGCTTCACACATGGAGACTGTTGCGCAGAGTGTTCAGTTTCGAGGATTCTCAAAGGAGGTGGTGCACAGAGTGGTGGGAGGGAAACTTTGCATCTCCTCTCTGAAATTTTATGATGCACATTGGTCCATCTTTGCTGAGTGGTACAAGGGTAAGACTATGGACCACTGGGCTGCTTCAATACAAACTATTGCTAGACAGATTCTAGAACAAGGACTTGTGAGTACTATTGAATGGTACCATCTACCATTTGCTGCTATGTTTGACTTGAATTTATTATAATTAATTTTTACACCAAGGGACCTTTGGAGGCTAATGTTGTCCTCCAATTGGGATCTGTCTGACATTAAAGGTCATCTTGATTGAATGGGTGCCACAAATTAGAAAGTTTTTGTTTTTAGGGTGGTTAGAAATGATATCTGAAAACCAAAATGTTAAATTTCATTTTTGAATAGTGTTTTTTTAGCTCTAAAAGTGCACCACATTTGCTACATGAATGCACAGGAATTTTCCCTGATCGTGGCCCGATCTGGGAAAGTGTCAGTGACATCACAAACACAACCCGCTGGCTACGGTGAATGTGTTATAAGCCAGAGTGCCTTCAGTTAGCCAAGAGTCATGGCTGATACAGCAGCGCATAGTGATTCCGGAGAGTCTGAATTGAGTTTTTCATGTACATGGTCTGATGAGGATGAAGAAGCATTAATAACAAAAGCTATAGCAGCAGAGGAAAGATCATTCAGCCTTACAGACATGAGTGGGATGCCCAGAACCCTACCGTCACTACTAGTACTTCAGGAAGTGCAGCCATGGTACAGTCAGATGATTGGATCTTAACTTGCCTTCTGAGCATTGATAATTTGTTGCAAAAGAGATATTTCCTATCAAAAATTAGTAGAATTCATGTAACAACAAGCATGCATGCAGTAAATTGGAATTAGTGTCAGGCTGAGCCAGGTCTTGTGGTGTTTCAAATTCTAGCATTCACGGAAACAGCTATGGCCTATGCCTACAGTATATAAAAGTCTGTACAAACAGTTAATTTTCCCATCCGGTCTTTATGGTCTAGGGATGTTTAAATATAAGTTTGCATTTATGAATGGTTTTCAATATCAAAACTCCAACCTGGCAGTAACCTCGTGACTCTTGGAGGGCAGTGATTTATGTTTCTGTATATCGGTACATCGTTCCTCAGTACATGTGGTTATGATTATTTATTTCAGATCGTATCCATTATGTAACACTGGTAAATATTTTCCTCTCACTGACTTATTTTCTGGGTTCATATTAATGACAAAGAAACAATGAGATGAAGTTTTTTACACCCAATTATTGGGAGCTGGACGGTCACAAACAGCGGTATATGACTGAAAGAGATAAAAGGCCAGCCGCCCACTGGCTGTGGCAGCTGCGTAGATGGGGCATGAATGTGGTAGTTGTCCAAACTAGTGTTATGTGGTTATGGGATTAAACACCTCACAATATACAGTAGTAATTGGACATACATATTACAGAGGCCACATAACTCAACCTGTTATAGACTCTTCAACCGTAGACATGGGTATGGACTAAGATCAGTCCTTGTTTGTCCAGGTTTTCCACCCATTTTTTCCATCAGTTGAATCAAAATGGTTAAACACACTAAATTTTTGTTACAGTGTTACTTTGTACCAACATCCCAGACCAGCAATGTCACTGTGACATTCGATTGACAATTATGTGATACGTGTGCATTGACAAATATTTTGCTGTAATGCAAGCTTTGAAATCAGAATCATACTGAAGTTTAATTTGTAAATACTGTAAAAAAAAATAAAAAATAAATAAGATAAAATAATGAAGCACTTTTCCTGGTTTTATGAGTAATGCTTAATTTGGCCAGTTCCGTGAATCCATCCATTGTACACTGATCATACCACATTTGGCACAGCAGTGGCTTTTTCTTGCCAAACCTATCCTAAACATCGTCATATTTGACAAATCAAAGTTACTTTCCACAAAGTGTTTACTACTTAGGTGGGATCATTCTGCGAGCCTTGCTACTCATCCCTGTAAATTTTGACTGCACAGGTCCATGCTCTTTGTAGTTTCAAGTTTTTGGAGGAATGTAAACAAGCTGTAGAACTTGTATTGCTACAATTAACGGCAACACGCTGACCCATCCTGGGCGGGAACAGGGACGAAAATTAATATTTCTACATCCATTTTTAATCCTGTTGATGAAGTGTGAATAAAATGTTTAAATCAAGTGACACTTGACGGCCATAGCTCGCTAGCATGGTTGGAGTCTTCCTTGTCAGCTAGGGGTGTTGTGACATCGCTAACTTTTTGCACCTTGATGGTGTCAAAAGTGAACAGAAAGGGACAATTGAAGGTTCAATGAGTTTTTAAAATAATAATGGAAATGAAAGTATCATTTTCACATGCAACTTTTTTTAAGTGCACTATATGGTTAGAACAACCCATGAGTCATCCATGTATCCAATTTGGACATGGTCAATCAAGAGAACCTTTAAGTTACAGGTGCCATCAACGGTACAGTTTAGTGATCTAGGGGATTATGACCCATGACCCATCGCCATTTTGTCGGTACATGTATATCCCTATGGTGTCGCATAGGTAAGATAACATACACATGAGGAATTTAAAGTAATTCGTGTATTTATCCATAATTTTTACATATGGAAACACTGCAAAAGCCCATCCAATGGTCAGTGTACAGTTCAGTTTTCTGATGCTTTCCTATATGCTAAAGGTTGATGCATACCATCTGCTGGATATGTGCTGACTGAAATTTACTTGTTTATTTGTTAATTCATTTGGTGTTTAAATACAGATGCCTCAGTACTGGTCAGGGACCTGCTGTGCATCAAAGCAACACCAAGCATCAATAACTTTTAGGCCTACATGATTAATAATTGTGATGTAGTTGATCTTTAGAACTTCATTTTTCTTCATTATTTGAATAAAAACTAAATTTATTGTGGAAAATTTTGGAAACATATAGGATATGAATTAAAAGAATAAAGAAGAATAGCATACAAATGTATCATTAGTCTTAGAACAATTTAAATTCCCCCCGCCCCCCCTTACCCGATTTTATCAATATTTGTATGCATTCATAACAGCCAGAAAACGGGTTTTGTATGGATGTGTGGACTTTGACTTTGATGATAGTTATGTAACAGTGTAAGGTTTCAATTTAAGCAAAACAACCAATTTAAGAATACAATTTGGTTCTTTTCTTATTGCATATGTGGTGTCAAGTTGACTTGTGACACCTTTGTGTGGGTTCATGTTCAAGGCAATCATTCTATACTTCAGCTTTTTGGATAGTCAATTTATTTGGTATCTCCTCCGTGAAAGTTCATCAATTGATGAAAGCTTTTCCTTAGGGTAAGTTGCAATTTGAATTTTGCTATTTTTTTTGTCAGTACATTATTGCATGTGCAAGTTCATATAATTCACTAAGTCTTGCCTTTATAAGCAAGAACTTGTGCTATATTATCTATTTGCTATTATATCACATTCTTACATTCTTTAAATTCAAGGGGGCTGTCTTTCATCTAGTATAATGTACAGACAAGCAGCTGCTATCACAAAAAGGGGAGGCATTTAAGGTGCTTCATAGTTTTCTGCAGACGACCTGCAAATAAATCCATTTGGCTTTAGAAGTCTTGAATGTTTGAGAGGATTATGTATTGACATTGAGAGGATTATATATTGAGTGTGGATAAATAGGATTGTTGTGTTGTTGTTGTTGTTGTTGTTGTTGTTGTTTGTTTGTTTTTTTTTTTTTTTTGTTGTTTTTTTGTTTGTTTTTGTTTTTGTTTCTGTTTGTTTGTTTGTTTGTTTGTTTTTTGTTTATGTGCAGAACTAAGTGGAGGATGTGGCAGTGTTGCTGTATTTAATAGTCCAACATGTCACATTGAAGATTGGCTGGCCAGTTGGTAGTGCTTTTTTGTGAAGGATGGTTACAAAATGCCTCGTAATTTGCACTTAACTTGTGCACAAAAATATATTGTAAGTAAACAGAACAATGCAACTGTTATTAGGACTGGTCAGCTCTGCAAGTGTTTCTTTTCTTTTTTTTTGTTTGTTTGTTTGTTTGTTTTGTTTTTGTTTTTGTTTGTTGCTGTTGTGTGTGTGTGTGTGTGTGTGTGTGTGTGTGTGTGTGTGTGTGTGTGTGTGTGTGTGTGTGTCTGTGTGTGTGTGTGTGTGTGTGTGTGTTGGTTTCAGCCTCAGTATTGTCTGCTTTGGAAACAATATACAGTAGAGTCTCCAATGAAGACAACCACTATAAAGAGATAATTTCTACATTGAGATCACCAATTTGCAGTCCCTTTTTTGTTTATCCTTAAATCATATTCTTATTAAGACCATCCCTGTAAATAGGAATAATTTTCAGTTCGTTTAATGGTCTTAATAGAGAGATTCCACTATATAAATATATATATTCATGTTCAAAGTAATGTTGTTTGATATTTGTGTGGTTGGTTATAACTGTTTCAGACTACCTTCAGTTTAATAGGGCTCACTGTAGGTGATATATATATATATATATATATATATTATACATCAAAATGGGGAGTTTCCCTTTGATTGTGAAGGTCCTGACATTAAAAAAAAAAACAGAAGCAAAATATGCTCTTGGAAATGAATGCAGCTACAATAGATAGTATTGATCAACATAGAAACCCCATGAAAGATCTTAAGAGGAAGCCAATGATTTGCTGAATCAGCAGTGTAACATGAGGCCTGGAGCCATGTTGATGACATTTATGATGGCGATGAATCTGGCAAACTGAGACCCTGCAGAAAGACATTATGTTCACGCCAGGTGAAATTGTAGGTGGGGCTGGGAAGGGGGAGGATGCGGAATTGATGACCAGACTTTCAGGCTCAATTTACTCTGGGCATGCAGTCTGTTGTAATTTTTTTCAAGATCAAATATTAACAAAGGACCAAGGGTATGCAGGACAAAAATCTCCCATTACATGCATATTACAGAAAACCTAGCATATATATGTAACATGATACATCCCATTCCACAATTGAAGCTGACAGAAATGTATATACATGTATATGTATGTGACAAATATATGCTATATATCAAATAATGGCTGGTCGATAACATTGCCACAACAGATGAAAATTAAAAGAAAAAAAAATTCATGTACAGACAGTGTTGTATCAGTTATGCCACTTGATTGCATGGTTGTTATGCCAAGTTGCCTGGTTTTAGTGGCCACTGATTTCATATTCAGTCAAAGTTGCACAAAAGTGTCATGATCTGTGGTGTGCTCTCTGCCAATAGACTGCCATACAAGAGCTGCAGTTTCAGATGTAATCTTTGTGTATGAATGTATGTTTTTGCATTCTGGAAATAAGGTCTTCAGCACTTTTTTTTTCATTCTACATGTTCTAAATTAATTGTAATTGTAGCTGCATGAACATATATATATATATATGTATATGTATATATATATATATGTATATATATATATGTATATATATATATATATATATATATATATATATATATATATATATATATATATATATATATATATATATATATATATATATATATATATATATATATATATATATGGGGGGGGGGTGAGAACAAAATCTGGTCTTACTATGTGTAGGTTTAATCGTTTCCCACTCAAACTTCCCAAATGCACTGTGATGTAAATTGGTGTCTGCTTGAGTGCTTTGCCTTAAATTTCCAGTTAATAGAAAACGTTTTTGATGTCAATTGTAGACAAAGCTTATGCTAATAGCATGTCCTGGATCAACAGCTTTCCTTAGCACAGAATGGATGCACTCTGCCCAACCGTCACAAATTAAAGCTGTTGACTCATCCTTATGATAACCAGAAAAGGGTTAAATATATACCTGTGGAAGTCAGACCGCCAGGTAGTGTTTTAACTGTGGATCTAAACTGTTTCAGCCACATGATTCAGGAGCAACTTGTTAATGCGGAAATGAGATAACTGAATCATGATCATGAGGAACTTCAATCAGCATCCTTAAAGGGATATAGCCAACATCTGCTACACAGAGAACAACAGTTTGGAAAAAAAAAAAAAAAAAAAAAAACTTGTGCACCTAGTGCTCATGTTTTGACACTGTCAAAACAGTGTAGTTTACCCATACTTAGAAAGAAAGATTGATGGGAAGTGCATGGGTAAATTGCCTGATTTGCATAGTTTGACTGCATGGAAAATGCATGGATTTTGTGTTTTTTTTCGATGCATTGCACCTTGCATTGATTTAAATTGATCAGTGGTACAGCATGTTATGCACTGCAACGGTAGGTAATTATAATGCTCATACATGTAGCTGCACAGCAGGGCTCATGTAAACTTGCAGTGCAATGAAAACAAACAGAATAACTCAAACAGTTCACCTGTGTTTATATCCAGTCTGGATGCCACTAAGTGTTTCGACAGCGTATCCCATGATGGCTTGATGTATAAATTATGGTGTCATGATGTCCCTGTTGGTAATTGGGTTTATAGATGCAACATTGTGTTACTGAAGACTGAAAGCCGTTTGTTAAGTGGACAAATGAGTATGGACATGTTTTCCCTGTGTGCACTGGCATCCACCAAAGAAGTATATTCTTTCTTCCAACCTATTTCACATTTTCATTGATGAATTATTAGAACACCTAAAAAAAGTTGATGCATCAAATTGGGAACGATTTATATAGTTGCTTTGCATATGTAGATGTCATCATCTTATTTGCCTCTGCTATACCCCCGTTACAGGCTCATATCAATATTTGTTGTAGGATCACATGTACATGTATTCTATTAAATGGTGCTTTTCTTTTTAAAATTAATAAGTCTCTGGAGCTGTATGACTGAGGGTCAGGGTAATTTTGCAAATGAAGCTAAACTAGTTCTGGGCACCTCTGTACTGAATAATGTAATCGAGCTAGAAATCCTTGGTGTAACATTTACTGAGGATGTAAACAGGCTTACTCGTGTTGAAAAACAAATAATTTATAAAGCTCGATTCAGCCTCAACAGGTATAGTAGTGCTGGTGTCCTAATGCTGGTCTTCTTTCTGATATTAAGCCATGTGTGGCAAGCTGTTGGCATATCTTCACTTACCTATGGCATGGGATGTATTAAAAATCATAGTCTTCTTGGCAAACAAAAGTTGACCCAGGGCACTGCTATTAAAATAAGTATGTGCATACCGCATCTCTTTGCATGTAAACAGTATCCAGAATTTTATTAAGAGGGCTACTTTATCATTAGCTCAACATATTTTTAATGATACTGACTCCTGCTAGAAGTCTTAACATTTATCTCTTGTCCAGGATCATGCTCATGACAGGTACACATGTAACGGTCACTCTGATAGAATATGTGGCCAATATCATCCTTCAGCCATTTCTGCTGTTTTCGGTGAATGTTCCCCCACTGTTCCAGGCAACATATGGCCTGGTCAATGGGTGGATGAGTGATGGTGTTGCAGATTCACTATGGTATCTGTTGTACTATCACAGAAGTTAGTAATCCATGTGGGCTAGAACATAAGGTTGCTGTACTATTAACAAAAAGCATTTAGTGACCAGTCAGTATGGTCTTAGTCACAATGTCAATCTGCTATTATTG
>OZ026629.1:55294630-55314630 GCA_964020975.1 Hermodice carunculata | reverse complement strand
ATGCCCAAAGGATGCTCCAGTCCATGGCTAGAACATCCAGCTCTAGGGCCTGGGGGTCCAGGACTGGCAAGACATAAAATGGTAGTTTCACATTCTTGTGTGTCACGAACAGGTCCACATGTGGAGTTCCCATCTCACCCACAGAGCCTGAATGACCTGTGGGTGAAGCCACCACTCCATCCCTATAGGCTGACCTCTTCTCAAGAGTTGGTCGCCAGGACATGCCTCACCTGATTATGATTGTTGTGTTCGGAGCACCATTGAGTGTTGCGTCCAGCCAGCTTCATCAGCCTGCGGGAGCATGGTCCACCTTGCTGGTTGAGGTAGGCAATCACGGTCCTGTTATCACACATCATGAAGACATGTTTTTGCTCCACTAGGTCCCGGAAGAGGAGAAGCACCAAGCATATCTCCTCCAGTTCCAACCAGTTTATCTGGTGAGACACGAAGTGTGCTGACCAATGGCCCGATACCATCCTGGTCTCCACATGAGCTCCCCACCTGGACAGAGAAGAGTCCATGTAGAGGGTAAGCTGGGCCTGTAAGGCAGCCAGCATCTGTCCTGACATGACATTCTCCCGAACGGTCCACCAGCGAAGGTGCACATGGTCCTGGGGGAGGACCTGTACAGGGGGATGATAGCCCTGGTCCTTCGACCATCTGCCCCACAGTGCGCGCCGCAAGGGGCAATGGTGAAGGTGACTGAGTGGGACCTGGGAATCCGTGGAGGACAGGGAGCCCAACAGGCCTTGCCACTGTTGCTGCACCGAAGTGCCCAGATAGGCCAATCATCTAAGTACACATGAATGCGAACGGCAGACTGGTGGAGGTAAACAGCAACTGTCTCCATGAACTGGGTGAACACCAGGGTGCCATGGCAAGGCCGAATGGAAGTGTCTTGAACTGGTAAAGTTGGCCTGAGAATGCGAATCGCAGAAACTTCCGTGAAGTCTCCACGATTGGCACGTGGTAGAACGTGATCCAGGAGCGTCATCCACTACATGGGCTGCAGGGCTGCTGCCACCAACTGGAGGGCCTCCATCCTAAAGGACTTAATTACCAGGAAGGTGGTCGGTGTCCAAAGGTCTATCATATGGCGCCATCCTCCGTTACGCTTGGAGACAAGGAAGAGTAGATTGTAGAAGATGGGTTGATCTTGATTATTGACTGGCTCTATGGTGCATTTGCTCCGAAGCTTCTGATCTGCCTCTAGAAATGCCAATGCTTTGGGTTCTGCAGCGAGCGGTGCAAACCACTTAAGTTCTTGGTTTAATCGAGGCTTGTCTTCACCCAATGGTGATGAGTAGCCATGTCTCAGGATGTTTAGGAAGAATGAATTATCAGTGATTGACTCCCTTTGTGCAAGAAAGGCAGAAAGGCAGCCACTGACCGGGCGCAGCAAGGAGTCTTTAGCCATTATGGAGGAGGATGCTGAGACTTGGCAGCTCAGCATACCAGGAGTCAGGAGCCCTGAGGCTTGCACGACTTCTTGGCTTTACTGAAGTGCTTCCCCTTCGCGGATCGCTGTCCGCTCTTCCTAGGGCATCGCGTCACCGCAGACCATGCACTGGCCAAAGGTCTAGTAGGTGTGGTCTAGTACCATGCTTCAGGGCTGCAGTGGCCAAGGTCGACAGTGACCCAACAGAGTCAGTCAATGCCTTGGTGCGGGTTTGGTCAGCAGAGTGGGCTTGAAGGTCCTGCGCCCGCCAAACGAATTCCGCCATCTCTCCTTTGAACAAAGTTCCCAAGAAAATCAGCCTCGTTTGGGCACTGCAAAATATTGTGTCCGGCAGCCTCTGGCCCTGGAGATAGGCATCCCTCTGCAACAAATGAAGGTTTGCCTCCAAAGTGCAGGCAGTTTGGACCTGGTGGTCAACCACTCACGACAACTAAGTCTCAAGAAATGACCTCTGGTCTAGCCAATCCATCACAGCCTCCGTGATATGCACAGAGCCCTTGAGGTCATTCAGGAGAGACCTCAAGGTGGCCAAAGAGACATAGGAATATGACGCCAAAAGGATGGATTCCCTGGCATGCTCTACCAGTCTCTTGAAGGCCTCAGCAGACACAGTGATGGACTTTGGCTGCCGAGCATCAAACTCCTCCCGATCCAAATCCACTGGCAAGGGACAGGAAGGGAAGATCTGCTCCGGTGCAGAATACCATCACCCCTGTACATCTGGCATGGGGAGGAGTCACCTTTGCCTCAGGTAGCTAGACAGCAGCGGCTCTATGGGAAACCATGTGCCGCAAGTCTTAGCTGTGAGCTGGTCATAAAACTCAGCTTCAAAAAGTGAGAAATGGAAAGGGGTCTTATGATGCGTATCCTTCAGGGACAAGCCCTGGCAGGCCATTTACCACTGCCCTGCTCCTGTCCTCCTTGGGTGGGAACAACGCTTGGTTGCCCACCAGGCTCTGAATAAGAGCTTTGACATGCTCAAAGCCCTTGGGTGGAGCTGGAGTGGTATCCATGGGTGCAGAAGGCTGTTCCATAAGCCCAACGGTTGCCACCGGGCTTGGCTGCTCAGAACGGCTGCAGCCTGAAAGTCGACACATCGACTGTGTCTGGGGTCTGCTAATAGATGAATTGGAAAGCAGAGGCTCATCCTCCTCCTCAGTGTTGAGGTCCGAAGACTCAGGACTGGTAAGGGGAGCGGTATTGAACAATGCATCATTTGAGGGTGATGGGGCGGCTGTTTGTGACAGTGGGGGTCTGTCTCCATGCCAGGTGAAGGGGTAGCAATTACTTCCGCGAAAGTTGTTGCAGCCTCAAACTCTGCCTCCGTCTGCTCATCCCACATGGGGCTGCAGAGGGGGGGGGGGGGCTTCCAGCAGACCAGTAGCTAGGGACATGGCAGCTGCCGACTAAGAAGTCTGCTGGCCAGAGGGTGCCTGCTGGGTCTCTGGGAGGCTCAAAACAGGAGCTACAGCTGTTTGTTGTGGCTTTGGTGGTCCGGATTACTTCGACTTATAATCCGAGCACTCAGGCTGTCAGAGGTTCCGGGATGTGCAGACAGGAACCTATAGATTTCTATTCTGGCCTCACTGACCTGCACGAATTTGGCTCCGAGCACTCAGATCTGGAGGACCGAGATCTCATAAGCTTCAATCTTGGCTGTCTTCTTCGAAGGGGACTCCCAACAGATGACAGGCTGAAAGGGGGTTGATTAGTGCATGCAACATATCAGGCTGCAATTGTGTACTCCAGGCCATAGACTCCAAGGCAAGGGCAACCTGCATGTCAGCGGTCAGAGATGCACTGGTCATCTTCGGGTGAGCTGGGCCCTCGTGACATCCCAAAGGAGATCTACAACTTTTTGTGTTTTCCCCATTTTTGACTTTTTCTACAAAACTGTTATTCAGATTGTTGTGATGAAACTTTGTAGAAATATATTTGGTGGGAGATTTGAACGAAAGTATTCACTGTGTGGTGATTCTCTGGATTTCCATTTTTAACAAATTGCTTAATTTGCATATGTGTCGGTAATGCATGCATTCCTGTTGATTACCATGCAAGTACATGGGGATTGTGATGGAAAACTCATTTTCACTTCCTCTCCAAAAAACCCATCCCTAGACTAGAGTGGGACTTATTGTGGGTGGAATGTTAAGGTCAGCTGAGGTAGGGGTTGTTCACACAGCCCTCTTGTTTAAGTGGTTTCTGGTGGTCCCCAACAATTCCCCGGATGTACAAACACTGGCCAATACCAAAATCCAATTTAGCTTTTGGGGCTCAGTGCTTGCCAGTGTTGCCTGCCAGTAGCTGGCATTAGCCATTGTTTTCTAGTGTTTCACAACCTTTCAATGCAGGAAACTACTGGCTGATGCTGGTTAGAGCTCTCAGGTGCTCTGAATGGCAAATTAAATGTGGAGTAACACTAGCAAACACCACACCCCAAAGGCTTGATTGGATTTTGGCATTGGCTGGCATTTGCATTGCTGACGACCACTGTGCACAGGAATCAATGTGTTCTGCCAGCAACTGCTCTAAAATGCCAAAAGACATTTTAATGCTGAAATATGTTACTAGTGTTAACTGATATCATTTATTGTCAGACATTATATGGTTCTTCAGCATGTACTTGTGCAGCATAATTTTTGGAGACACCACCCACTCAACTGAATTAAAACAACTCATCTCTTCATGGCATTTAGTATGTCTGTGTGCAAACACAGACATTCTTTTTTCTCAAAGGTCTTTCTTTTTCTGTGCAACTAATTATGGGCAATTTAAATTTTGATAAAAATTTTCCATATCTACAAAACTAACAAAAATATAAGATATTAAACATTTAAAGTTGGATATACTTCCTAGTATTAAATGAAGTCAATGTAAGATTTTTTTAGGGGGGAGGTTCAAAATTAGTACAGATAGAAGGGTCAATTCTTCTTCATTTTTTAGCTCTGCTGACCATAGGTCGCATAGCTTATGCAATCACTCATGTCTGTCAATATATTGTACAGACAAAATCTGTGAAGTATAGAGTCATGGGGGCACCACTGGTGGTATTAGGTGGAACTAGCAAACAAGGCATTTAAAATATATTAAATTCTTTTATTTTGCTTGTGAATTGAGATGGAAATTTTCAATTTACACCACTAATGCATTAGGCCAGTGGTAAAATTTTGTCAAATGTTGGGTGACTGTGACCTAACTTTCAACATCATTAAGGATGTGGTAGAGGACACTTAATTCTACCTTTTGAGAAATAAGAAGGGTAGCAATCCCAAATGTACCATGAATGTGTATCATATATGGAAGTTTGATATTGCTTAATATGGATGACCTTGACCTACTTTCACGATGTCATTGTGGGAATGTGTATCTTGAAATGATGTTATTGTGATGCTTATAGCATAATAGATTGAGATTGAACTGTAAAACTTGCACCAAATATGCATTAGACCAATGGTCAAATTTTGTAATACATTGTGTGACCTTGACCTAGCTCACAAGGTCATTAAGCACTAAAGAAAAGGACACTAAATTCAATATGTTCATTAGGAATAACAGGAACAATACCAAATGTATCACAAATGTGTTCATGTGAAAGTTTGGTGTTGGATCATATGGATGACTGACTAATTGCTTGGGGTCATGGAGGCAATGCTTTTCAGGAAATGAATTCTTGGTGATGGTAATCAGATTAGATGTCAGCAGAGCATTAGTATTGGCCCATGGGCATCTTGTTAGGTTTGTGCTATAGGTGCATTCCAATGAAATGAAAGTGAAATATGAAAATTTGAATTCATGCTACTTAGGTGTAATTCCAAACTTTAAATCTTGAATATCTTCAAATGTATTGTTATAGTGGTGTCAGTAGCAACATATAGTTGATTGGTTTGTGGAATAAATGTGTCAAATGAAGTGTAGGTGACAGTGGTAAAATTTTAAATTGTGGTAATTAGGCACACTTAGAAGATGTTAGTATTCACCACTATAAATCTATTGAAAATGAAGGGGCAATTTCAATTCAAAGATTTTGGTCAAGATACATTTGATTATCATGAAACAAAATTTCCTAATGTTTTTAATTTTGTTAATTTTGAAGGCACACAGGCAGATTTGTTCAAAAGCAAATCTTGTTTTTTTCTAGTTGACACAATATTTTCACTGAAAAGGGCACCAGCACGAAACAGTGGGAAATGATCTTTACCAGCAAATTTTATGCTTTCATTTGATACGAAAAGGGGGTGGGTGGGGTGGTGGTGTCTAAATAACATTTCTGGGCCCTCAGCTCAAAGAGATGTAATGTATCTCTACCTGTCAGGTTGGTTAATGTACCTGGCCAATCAAACCATAATCACTCCATTAAACCACACCTAAGTGTGTGTTGGTTGTGTGGAGCGGCTGCTTTCTGTCTGTAGGGGTTGGCTGATGGGTCGTAGGAGTAAGGTTTCATGTCTGTGCAATGACACAGGTGATACAGGGATGCTCTAGGGACACCAATGTAAACCAAAGCACCAGGAAGTGTACACGTTAACAGTTACTGTGATTTAAAAAAATGGGAGTGTAATAAATAAGGTTGTTTGTCTTGATGTGTTTGAAATGGAGTCTACTTTACATTACATTTGCCTGAAATACAAAGACAGTGGTGTCACATAATGACTAAAACCCACCCTTGTAGATTTAACATTAACCCTTTCCCACTCAAATTGCCCAAAAATATCCAAATGCTGTCTGCCTTAACATTTTTGCTGAGTTTTGTATGTAAGACCATTACTGATGGCAGGCCCTTGGTCAATAGCTTTTCCTTGGTGTGAGTTGGGCACAATGCACCCAACCCATGCTGATAAAAGCTGTGGGCTCAGCCGAACCCTAACCAGGAATGGGGTAGATATAAAATGCACAACTACTGATGATGACATTACATTTGTAAACTTGGATAATATTAATGTGCAGAGCATGTTGCAATGTAGCAAATCATAACAAAATGTACCCATACAAGGTAACTCAATTAACTATGCATTCTGAAAATTAGAGGTGTGAAATCTATGTGATAGTATTGGGTGGAGAATTCAAATAACTCTTAATCTTCAAACTGGTAAAGTGTCCTCTTATTTTTTGTGTAGATTTTGATATAAGAATGTCTGTTGTCCAGAAAACTTTAAAAAAGCAACAATTTAATTAAATAGTATGAAATAACATTCCCCACCGCCAACCCCCATCCCCACCCCTTTTTGGTTAGCTCTGCTGACCTAAGGTTGCAGAGCTTATGCAACCACTTGTGTTTCCGTCTGTCCATCCATAAACTTTTGCTCATTAGTGCGATACAGTTCAGTTTTCAAGTTAACCCAGTATAACTTTCAGGACTTATAGGGTGTATGAAAATCAAGCTCAAGTTCAATATTGGTGGCACCACCTACAGTATTATGTAATATATGGGTCAAAATGTAAAAATCTTGTTAACGGTCTTAAATCTTTAATTTTTGGTGGATCTTCATGAAATGTGGTGGGACGATGGAGGAGGTCACAATCTTGATCAAGGTTGTTACTAGTGGTGCCACCTGTAGTTGTACAGAAATTATTAATCAATGTATTCAATTTAACATAAATTAATTATTTCAGCAAAGAATGCAGCTAGTCTTACCAAATCTATAGGATATATGTATCATGGGTAAATCCAGAATGTTACACATTATGGATGACCTTGACGTACTAGTTCAAGGTCATCGGAACTATAAAGTGGATAGAGGTGAGTACATTTAATTGCAGTTATGATGTGAATAAAACATTACATGTTATTACAGAGACAAATCCTTATTGTGCGTAAAGTACGGGTGGCACCACCTGTTATACTTTAAGGAGAATTTGCAAAATAGATGGTAAACACATTTAATTCATTATTTTCACAATGCCCAATTTTTACATTACAAACTTTACAGGGAAAGATACCTTGGGTCATGACCTTGACCTATTTTTCAAGGTCACCAGGAAACACATATACATGAAAATGAGTTGTAAATGCAACAACTCTTACAATTTTCAATGCAGACACATAACTTTCATAACTAAAAGCAGATACAAAAATTTAAGTGTTCATTGGTGGCGCCACTTACAATATTATGTAATGTAAGGTCAAAATGTGAAATTCTTCTCAATGTTCTAACATCTTAAATTTTTGATGGACCTTGATGAAATTTGGTTGGAGTGTGGGGAGGTCAAAATCTCAATCAAGGATTTACTTTATAAATCATATTTAAAAACATTTCTCCTTGCCTCCTTCTTAGTGACCCATCATTCTATTATTTATCCTTATACAAGTCAGCAGAGCACTAGGGCCATGGGCCTCTTGTTTGTTCCTTCAAATAGAATAATTATATGTAACCCAATTGACTAAACTGGGAATATATTAAGAATTTATCATATTAATTTGATCGTAAAAAAAGTTTCATTTTGGGAGTTTTTAAGGTGATATATAGATATTGGTTATAACATGTAAATATGACAACACACTTTTTTCAAGCATTTTGATTCTAGATACAATATATTTGGCGCTGCTGTGGTCAGAATATGACCTCAGCTGTTCACAGAGAGTGGCTGTTTGTTTGGAACAAGGATGTAAACAAGGTTGTTATGTTTTATAATAAGAGTTAACCATGTAGTAATTAGTAAAAACAATGAAATCAAGACGTTGAGACAGAGATATAAAAAGAAGCAGAGCAAATACAGTGACCTGTAACCCTCTGTCACTTAAAATATCCATACGGCTGGCATGTCCAATCTCTGCTTCAGTGGTGTAATTTAAATGACTCTGCAATGGAAAACATTTTAAACAGCTTTATGGAGGAGACCTATCAGATCATCTCCGTCAACTTTCCTTGTGTGATTTGGGCATAAAGCTTCCAACTTGTGCCAAGGAAATGAGTTTGTATAATCAGACCAGGAAAGCGTTAACCCTTATTCTGGTGTTGACGATGATGATGATGATGATGATCATCATCATCATCATCATCATCATCATCATCATCATCATCATCATCATCATCATCATCATCATCATCATCATCATCATCATCATCATCATCATCATCATCATCATCATCATCATCATCATCATGTATAGAGGGTTATTACACCTAGTAAGCAACTTAATGCTTAGTTTCCCCGGGGACCTTGAGTTCTACAACAGCTAGAACATCAAAGTAAGTTGTTTTCCTAGGCTATCAGCACACATACTCTGGTATCCTCCAGAGTGCTGTGTGCATGAAATACTCAACAAATTTATTGAGATCTAAGGGGAGGGGGCATGCTTTCAGTACAAGGAGGGGCATGGCCTGCCCGAAGGCAGTGTCCAATCAGCACCATTATGCTGACTCTTTGTTCACTTCAATGTGACTGTCTGCTGGCAGACTGATGGAGATTTATATTGGAAAAAATGACTTCAGCACTCTCCCAGAGGGTGGAACTAGTTTAAGAAGGAACATAGATTTATCACAAGTAGACAGATAGCAAATTAGACCCTTTACTTCTGCTGTAAAGAGCAGCTGTCTATTTCACCCCTAAATATACTCTCCCCCTCTCCCCTCTCCCCTCTCCCCCCCCCCCGAAAAAACAAAAACAAAAACAAAACTGTGCTTGAAAATTAAATAATTTATTGTGTTGAAAACCTGGATATACAGTTTCGCTAATTGTCATGCACATCAATTATGTAATACTGAATGATATGAAAATGTAGTTGTAAAAATTAATCTACTAGCTGGTAGCAGTCGAAACAGCACTTATAGGACAAATTGTTGCTCAGTGACCTCTAAAATATCCCACAATGAATGCCACAAATATCTGCAACTGCGACCATAAATATTGAATATTATATAAATGGATGGTATTCTTGGCTATTGTGTGAATCTTTGCTATATATGTTGGAAAAATACCACTCAGGACTTTTTGCCTACTGAAGTAGCTTTGTTGTACAGTAATGTATTTTAGGACCACTGAAAAATAAATAGACTGTAAAAGTATATTTAGTAGCAACAATGAAAGTGTGGGATATACTTAAACATCTCACATATATCAGCCAATCAGTGAACACAAAATGAATAAAACATGAGATAAATGTACATGTTTCCTCAGTGAAATGTAACACAGACCTCAAAATAACAGTGCAAGACAACACAGGCAATATGCTGTTATGCCTGAAGACAAATCATATGTTTTAAGGCACCTTTTTATCACAAATCATTATGGCATTTGCTCTTGTGCCTATACTGATTCAGTGCTTCCAGAAAAATGATGATGATGATGACAATAATAAAATAAGATAAATAAACAGATTAACAACAACAAAAAAAAACAAAAACCCCAGGACAGATCAGTAGTGACAAATGTAGCCATGGTTTGAGTTCCGACCGGTTTCATTCAGTGTTTGGCTTCATTAGGGTAGTGGCTCAGTAAAAAGAAAAAGGAATTTATTTTGAACATACTCTCACAATACTTAGTTTGAATACCTTGCACTTTGAGATCAGTTGCCTCTGTGTGTGCCTATGTGTGTGTGTGTGTGTGAGAGAGAGAGAGAGAGAGAGAGAGAGAGAGAGAGAGAGAGAGAGAGAGAGAGAGAGAGAGAGAGAGAGAGAGAGAGAGAGAGAGAGAGAGAGAGAGAGAGAGAGAGAGAGAGAGAGAGAGAGAGAGATGTAGGGTTATGCTCTTTAACTCAAGAATTTTACCCTCAGTAAATTATGAAGTATGTTTAAATCAGCATGAAATGGAAATGGGCTGCCTTAATATATGTGACCCGCTACAGAAAACAGAGCGATCTAACTTAGCCATCAACTTTTTTTTTTTTTTGCTTTGATCACAAGGAGGTCAAGTGGCTGTGCCTAGAATAGATGGCAGATAGTGCATGTGGCTTTTCATGCAAAAAGTGATACACAAAAGCCAGCATTTCTTCTGTCTGGTATACAACAAAGCCCTGTTTGTGGCGCATGCTGCTCCAGACTGGTGTACTGTGTACTGTGCTGTTGCCAGACTGTATACAGTTCAACGCCAGCAATTGAAGATGTTGATGTTATTTATAAAGGTTGGCAAGACATATTGACTACAAACATAAAACCAATATATTGTGTCGTGAGTCATTGGTGTTGTCACTATGTGTACACCCACAGGAACACACCTACATGCAACCTGTCACTAATTTATACAGGTCTTGTACTTATTGATCACAAACTTAACTCTGAATTTACAGTCTTTTATGTTTTGCTCAGTGCTCTGTAAAATTATTGTAACTTCATTTTGTGCACCAATTTTTCGACAACCTCTTCAGCCTTAAACTGTCCACAAGTAGCTCAATGTTGAGAGTCATCTGGTTGAGTTTCTTGTTCAGATAAAATGTTTTCAGTGAAAGTGGTAGCTGAATCCAGAATAAAATTCCACAGGTCAACAGCTTTCCCTGGGTACAAGTCAAGGAAGGGTGTTGACTCAGTCTGGTTTTAACAAGGAAGTGTTAAGTCAGGCATCTTGGATCTTACTGTCCTAATTGTTTATGGTATGGTCAGCATACTGTCCAGGAAACAGTTCCTGGAGATGGCTGGTAATTTGATTTACATTTTCCAAGGGGATAATATAATGAAAGAACACCCACACACTAATTGTTAAATTATGCAACACATTTGTCGTGACTTTAATGTGGCATATCGAATAGAAATGGTTTTTCATCTTTTTACTGTACTGGAATTTGAATTATCCACGTATAAAAAAAAAATACAGCTTGAAGCATACAAAATTGCATATATCCAGTAGTTTAATTAGATGAATTTCTTTTATATGCCTGTGAATTCTAATTATTTCAATACAGTACGTACGGTGTACAGTGAAACTTGCTGCCAAGGCCACTGAAACAAGACCTAAGTGTGGATCTCTGTAGGTGGCAGGGGCTCCATCAGTTGTAAATTGATACAGTGTTAGGGTAGCATCATGTTCTATTTCATGCGTGGCCTGCTGAAAATTGAAGAAAGCCTAATGGAGGATGGTGGTTTTTGTGGTAAGGTGTATATGTGTGAGCCAGGAAGAAGCTGCCATCACCTGTTGATAAGGGTGAATCATAATGTCTAAATACATGTAAGCACCCACAGTGAGAAGCCATGCATGATACTTGGCAGGAAAATTATGTTGTACTAGGTTTAACTGATTACTGATGACTAACTCAGTCCCGGACTTGAGCTTGTGCTTCCAGTGGAACCCTCAAACAGGAAAGAACGGGGAAAGGATGAGTCATGTGAAACTGGACATACATGACACAGCCTGATTGCAATGGTTTGACACGTTGAAGAGATCTATGAACTAAGTTGTGGTAACAATGAGCGCAGTGATGGAGAGCCACTAAGTGGCTGTGGCTTGTTGATCCCAACCGTCACAGTGCTCCATGGGAGTACACCCTGAGTGTGTAACACATGCAAGCCCACAACCCTGATCTAATCAAGCCCTGCGTGTCTCAAGTGACCATCCAAGCACACAATATGTCTGATTGAGCATTTAGTCTGCATCCTGGTCCCAGGGGAGATTGCTGGCCACTTAATCATAAAATATAGACATCTTTTACAATAAAACTATAATTTGGTTTGCCACAAATTGTGCTTCTGTGTGGGTGACATTAATAAACATTGAAATCGTGACAAACAGCATGGTTAAGGTAACTCACTGTTTCTCCACAGTCTACTTCATCAGCATATGTGCATTGCTGATTTTGGTCCATGAATATTTCAGTGCACAATTGCAGTGTTAGAAATAGTGTCAGAAAGATGTGTTGCATAGTACAATGATTCTCTTGAGAGACTCCCTGTGTCCACTGAAAATGGTTTATCAAGACAGACAGTCTCTTGTGACAGGCAGATATATAGAAAGAAGAGGATTTGAGAATGGCACAGACAGTCTATCAAGTGGAAGTTAAGCTGACCTGTCTTGACAGGGGGCTCTGAAGACAGGGTTGTCTGTCACATATTATAACAGCTTTCTGGATGTTGGGTCTTTGATGGGCATGAATGTTTGAAGGAAACTGTTGATTCTTGCAGTACTGATCACAGCAAAATCATTCTGCTCTGAATTATCATGGTCATTTTAGATTGAAATTCCGTGTAGAAAAACTTAATAGCAGGCCTGTAGGCCCACAGGAATCCAGGTCAATAGCTTTCCTTAGTATTCGTTGGGCCCATTGTATTCAATGCATACAAAGGAAAGATGTTGACCCAGTCCCTAAACCCTAGTACTGCTGATTTTTTTTTTTTTTTTTTTTTTTTTGTAACCTGCATTTTGGACTGTATGAATACTGGCCCTGCAGGACTAGGGTTTAGCTGATACTGGAATGGTCAATTGTTACAGTGATTCCTTTTATAAACATGCAGGTTGAGAGAATTCAATGGCTAGAATACCATGGTATACATTTCAAGGACTCTTAAGTCCTTGTTTCCCACTGTTCTCATGTCTGACTGACCTGAAAGACCATTCCTATTGAAGTGCATTTTGTGTTGATATGTTGGCAGCAGTAGTCTGTGGACCAGGGGTTTGACAACATCATCTAAACTTGTGCATCCATGGGAATACCATTGTAAAACATTCACTACATGTGTACACATCTTGGCAATTTCTCACTGAACTGTGTCTATTTCTTCAAAATGACCTGACAGTCGTGTCTATGTAAATTCCATAAAGTGGACAATCATCAGCCTTCTTGCTATGCATATCTGTGTTTAACCTTTTCCAGTCAGATAATGCCTCAAAGAGTCAAAGTACATATTTACCTAAATGTTGTTTGCTCAATTAAAGCCTGTTTTTGTGAATTTGATTGATTTTAGACCCTTACCTACATAAATAGCCAATCAGGAGGCTTGATTAATTCTATCAAGACTCAGTCTTAATTTGTGCAGACAAGATTGCTCTCATTTGAGCCAAGCACCACCAATCAGAGTGTTTCCTGGGAGAGTTCAAATGTAAAAGAGGGATGACCGATTACACTAAGAAGGGGGGGGGGGGAAGAAAATTAACTCATTTTACTGCTTCATAATTTGATATGTGTTGTTTAATATTTTAAAATGTTGACATGTTTTGTTTTAGTCCACCCAGGTTGTCTAATAATGTAGGTTAGGGACCTAAGCTGGAAATACTTAATTCAGACATTTCCCCATGTGTGAAAAAAGGTCTAAATTGAGCTTTTCCTAAACTAACGGTCATTGTCATTTTCACGTTACCAGCCAGTCATTGAAGAGCTATGAAGATTGGATAAGCTTCAGCTTAATTTAAAGTGTCTTGCTTCCAAGTTTTATATTGTTATGCACTTACTTCACGTATTAAATACATATTTGTTTATGTCACTTTCAACACAGAACAGCCGCAATGTTTGTGTACTGTGTTGTACACTCATAGAAATGCACATATCATGATGATATCTTGTATGCACAGTCTATATTAGCCACTATTTTCACTGTTTTGTGATTGTTTGTCCACTCTACCTTACCAAAGGAGACAGAAAAAAAAGGCACACATGTAGTGTGGAAGGGCTGTGTTACATATAACAGCCATGAAATTCAAACATAGTTTTGTTGATTCACATTTATATTGCATTAACATTTGTCAGTGTATGTATGTATGTCTTTTTTTTTTTTTTTTTTTTTTGAAGGGAGATGTATATGTATGTTTTAGTTGTCTCCTGGTTTGACTCCCAAGCAAACCTACAGTGGAATGGAAATTGAGGATAATACATGGTCATTAGTCTGTTCTTAGGGCAATTTCTGGAGCAAAGTAGAGAAAAATGTACATATGTAAAATGTCCACAGCTTTAATTTTTTTCATGCAAATGTCTCGTGAATCCAAATGATGTTGAATAAGACTTGTAGGTGCAGCTTCTCAGGTGGCCATATTCCAGATCAACAACTTTCTTTGGCATGGTGGAGCACTTAATCCAAACCTTGCCAAGGGAAAATTGTTGATCTTGTCTGATGTTAAACAGGAATGTAAGGTTGATTATCAGGAATAACAAGGAGCTTGGACATTGGTATTTTTGGACAGCTTAAAAAATTAATTCAACAGGAAAACTTCTTTATGCGACCACTAGATGTATTGTACAGTGGGAATAGGGTAGCTAAGGTTTTGTGACTTGTCTGTTTCATTTGACTGAAGTTGTGTTATGCTGTTGTGGTGTAAATGGGACTCCATGATAATATTATTCTTGCTAAATGTTTGTGCCTGTCCCATTCTTTCCTATTATACCAATAAATCATGTGTCCGTGTGGGAACAGAAATTGTGTCCACATATTTGTACAGTACATACTTTGTTATGGAGCCAATACATGCAAGACTAAATACACGTTTATATTCTGTCTGTTCTTATTATACATGCCCCAGGCATCTCCACAAGATGTACAGTGGAACCAGAGAATGATACAGAACAACCATTCTTTCTGGCTCTCATGTAATTATTGCCTTTTTCTGTTGCAGAAGCTGCAGTCAGTACATTTTCTGGAGGCATTCTTTTTTTTGTATGCAAATCATATGTCAAAAAGTTATTTGTCTGCACTGGTCTCCTGGAGCTATAGTTTCTACTAGAAATTAAATCTATCAAAATATTCCACTTTTTTTTTCCTTTTTGGTTTTCTTGTTAGCACAAGCATAAGAGCCTTAGAATTAGACTATGTACATGCTGTGGTTGCCTGTTCAGTGGTGGTATTTTGATTGGCTGACAAGATGGACAAAGCCAGTGATGCCCCTCAAGCAGTTTGATCCTGAGGCAAATGCAGTGGTTGATATGTAGCATTGATGTGTCCACAGGTGCGGGCTCTGGGGGGTTTGCTCAAGTTTCTGGACAAGAAGAGAGTAGGAGTAGAGCTGGAGGACACAGACATCAGGGTACCGGTGCTGGCCATCAGCACCTTCTCACTGTGAGTAAATGCATAAAACAATCACAAATATCTTATTTCCTGGTCACTTGCAAACGGGAAATCTCAAAATTATAGAAAACTTATAGCATTCTCTCTCTCTCTCTCTCCCTCCCTCCCGCATTCAGTTAATCCTTCCAAAAATAGTTTTATGCCCTTTGATTTTTATAAGTAAGTTCTTTTAGTTTTTACCTTGCATTGATGGCTATGTGTCTGACTATGTAGTATGTTCTTGTCATATGTCTAATCTCCACCCATCAAAACCTGAGACTGATCAGATAAAACCAAACAATGTGAAACCTCAGCCGAATCCATTCAAGCATACAAGTAGTACCTCTGCTACCACACAAATACAATTCTGCTTTCACTATGTTGGATTTCAACAGCCAAGCCTTTATCAACTCCAAGACACTTAGGCACCCCCACCCCACCCCCACCCCTCAAAAAAAAAAAAAAAAAAGAGAGAAAAGTAGGGAAAACAAAAAGGGTGAAAGAAAGAATACATAGATATGTGATAGATTTGGGATGATATTTAAACCCTCTAAAATCAGATCAGATAATTAGTCAAGTGTGTTTTACCTGTGCAGGCAGAAAGAGGAGTGAGATGTGAGACCAGACAGCGGTGTACTTTGTGTCACCCATTGTCTATTGTATGAGGGATTAGGGAATCTATTAAAGGTAAACTGATGCTTCACCCGTGGCCTCTCATGCTGAACTGAATTCCAAATGTGCAGTCTTTGTGTGATCACAATGTGATGGGCTTAACCCTTGCACTCTTCTCATTATTTCTGACAAATGACCATTTTACTCATTCTGTGTGGGAAGACCTGTACAGAAGTAGGTGGAGTTTCTTCAAATGTTTACTGGCAAATCAAATGAAAATGGAAAGAAAAAATTATGAGAGTTTATTGCTCTGGCATAATTTATTCAGAACTTTTATAGCATTATTTTCAAGTAGCAACATCTCATTTTGCCATAATTCATCACTGACTAAAATCTATGTCTGCTGTCTATTGTGTGCAGTGACCTGATAGGGACATGCCAGTCAGTGCTGGCATTATGCTCCAGGGCAACAGTTCAGTGTGAATATAGAAATTAAAGACACTTTGGTTTAAACATATTTCATTGACAGCGCAATTGGTGGGAAGGCAAGGCCCATATTAACCCCTCTCACAAAGACACTGTGGCTGTGGAAAGGAAAAATATGTATAATTGTAGATCTTTTATAGATCCTTGTTTTATTGCTTTTTCTCTACTATTTGAAATAGACATTTTAAGTCATTGCATGAAAGTAAAAGAGTTACATAGTTGCTTTCAAATACATGTATGAACATAAGTATCCAAGATGTACCTTGCAGCATTACAATATTAGATAGCCAACAGTTTGCATATGTGACCTGATATCAGATGCAAAGTACAGTCATTTATCTTTTGATTTTAATTACATGTTCAATAGTTGTCACACTTGTACTCTTTAAAAATGATTTATATCTTTTGTGTTTTTCTTCTTTATTTGTGTTACAGGGATGAGCTTATAGTGGTTGATGAGAACACATACAGGTAATCAGACTTCTTTAGTGACTGCACTAGGTTGAAACTGGGGGTTGTTCCAAATGTTTGCGAAAGGTACAACAGTGAATCAACTCTGCATGAACTATTTCTGGTTTTAAATCTTCATGGTTAAGAGAAGGCCACTTGGCAGACGAGGACTAACTAAGCTACCATTCTTTAGAGTTTTTTTTTTTTTTTTTTTTTTTTTTTACAGGCTTTTTGAGTACATTGGGGCACATGTTTCCTCAAAAGCTGAGACCCCCCAACCTTGCATTCTTCTCATTAGCTCTGACAAATGACCATTTTACTTGTTGTGTACCGGAAGACCCTCCCCCCCCCCCCCCCCCAAAAAAAAAAAAAAAAAATATAAAGAATAAAAGTAACTAGTTGGAGTTTTAAATGTTTACTGGCAAATCAGCTGTGAAAATGGAACATAAAATTGTGAATGTTTGTGCTCTGGCAAAATTTATCTAGAATGCTTGTGAATTATTTTCATGTAGTAAGATCTCATTTTGCCATAATTCACCACTAACTAGAAATCTGAGTTTCCCATCTGTTGTTTGCAGTGACCTGATAGGGACACACCAGTCAGTGCTAGTACATGTGTATTATGTTGCAGGGCAATAGGTTACTGTGAATATAGAATTTAAAGATACTTTGGTGTAAAAATATTTTATTGACAGTGCAATGGGGGAGAAGGCAAAGCATATATTAACCCCTCTCGCAAAGACACTTTGTGGCTGTGGAAAGGAAAAAATATATCATTGTAAATCTTTACAGATCACACTTTCTCCATTATTTCACATTAAGTCATTCCATGAAAGTAAAAGAATTACATAGTTGCTGTCAAATATAAATATAAGTATCCAAGATGTACCTTACCACATCACAATACTAGATAGCCAAAAGTTTTGCATATGTTGCGTGAAACCAGGGGTATATGTATCTGATGTTTTTTGTCACAACTCTGGAAATGTCATTCAAATTTTGCTTTGGCTTTACTTTCTACCATCCATTCCTGTTGTCATTCATCCCAGTATCTCCACTGTGTCAGAAGCAACATTTTTAGCCCAGCTGGCTTGTCAGTCAGCTAGACTTTTAGGAGGCTCAGTCATCTGTCCCTCCATCCAGCGTCCGTCTGTCGTCCATCCACAATTCACATTTTTGACTTCCTGTCCAAAACTGGTAGCCAGATCCTCTTCAAACTCTGCAGAGATCTACCTTGGGTGGGTCTCGACCAAGTTTGTACAAATGGTCACGCTCCAATGATTTTTGGATTTTTTTATGAATTTTTGGGTTCTTTCTTTGCAAATCTTCAAAAATCATCTGCTCTGAAACCGCTCACCCAATTGCTTTGATATCACACAGGAACACTCCTAGGGACTCTTTGTTTTTCATTTGTTCAACGGATGGCCCTGCAATTTTTTTCTATCTTTTTTTTTTTTTTTTTTTTAAATTTGTGTGTTAATTCACATTTTTTATTTTTTCTCTAAAACGGTCAGCCAGATTCACCTCAAACTTGGTGGCAATGTACCTTGGGTGGATCTCTACCAAGCTGGTTCAAGTGGGCATGCTCCAATAATATTTAGCTCAGCTGATTTACTAGTCAGGCTGAGCTTTTAGGAGGAAGAGTCCTTTGTCGGCTGGCCAGCGTCTGTCCGCCCATCTGTTCACAATTACATTTTTACTGCTTCTCTAAAACTGACTGCCAGATTCACTTCAAACTTGGTTGCAGTGTACCTTGGGTGGGTCTCTACCAAGTTGTTTAAATGGTCACACTTCAGTGATTCAGGGATATTTTATGAATTTTTTGTTTTTTCTCTTTTGGCAAATCTTGAAAAATCTTCTCCAAAACCGCTCACCCAATTGCTTCGATATCACACTGGAACACTGCAAGGGACTCCTAGTTCTTAATTTGTTCACCAGGTGGCGCTACAATTTTTTAATATTTTTAATGATTTTTTGTGTGTTTTTGATGTTTTCATCTCCAGAATCGGCGTCACTCAGATTAAGCTGAAAGTTGGTGGCTATGTTCCTTGTGAAAGGGTCAAACAAAGTTGTTCACTAGATGACACTGCTGTGGATTCCTGATTTTTAACAAATTTTTTCAATTTCAGTACTTATCAGTAAATGCACGTAAATACAGGATATTTGGAGTAATATCAGTAATAGTAAGTACCCTTACTTCTCGACCACCATCACCAAAACCTCTGTGTCTGGGCATGACGCCCAAGGAATTGAGTTGAGTTTCACTCACTTGATCCTGAAAACGTGACGGTCCCGTGGCGCCATCTCTCAGTTCATGTGGAACTGATGGTGACTCCTGGTGTGCATGCTCCCCATTTCATCCCTTCTCTTTTGGAGATTGGTCCCGTGACACTCTGGTGGTTGAGAGATAAGTGTACTTTTTAATACTGATATTACTCCAAATATCCCGTATTAGTTACGTAACATTACCTCTCGACCACCATTGCCGATAAACAAATGCACTGGTAGTGGATGTAATGTCAGTGGTACACTGACCTCAATTGACTTACTGGGACCGGCAGCTTGTGTGTAACTATCAGTCCATGTGAGGAGGCGACATCTGTAGGGAAAACCTCAGAGCTGCGTGGAGTTCAGGCCACCCACAGAAGAATCTGGCCTTAATTGAAACCCCCCATTCCAACCAGCATGGGACCGCACTGAACCCCCCGGTGCCCTTTCCGCCCACATGACAACTGTCCACCTGGTGGGTAGACGTTATTGGTTTCAGCTCCATCGGGCCTGGATCTTACAGGACCTAGTCACAAAAGTGGTGGGTGCTGGGGGGCGGTAGATGGTTCCATGGCCGGCGGGTTCCTGTATCAAACCGGCAACAGGCCAGAGCCACAGGACAAACTGCCTGATACTGCTTAAGATTAGATCTACTAGGCATGAAGCTCAAAAGGCCCACTAAGAAATGCGCCGACCTATAGGCCTGCATCAGATCTGACCACAAGAACACCATAAGCTGGAATACGGTGGTTGCTCTGATGGGATCGAGAAGGCTTAAGGAACAAGTATCGGAAGCTAAGCAAAGGAACCAGTTATGTACATGCCATCTTCCA